>KE156216.1:128954-144799 GCA_000411075.1 Sisymbrium irio | reverse complement strand
ATTTTATTTTATTATTTGTAAATTTTTGTACTAAAATATAAATATATATATATATGTATCTATAAAAGTGTAATAAAATAAAACTAAAGTGAACAAAAAAATAAAAATAAAAATATGCTTATAAATAAAATGTTATATATTAACTTATATAAAATTTAAATCCACGTAACGCATAGACTATACTTAGTAATCAATATTTGCTATCTACCCTCTATCATTATTTCTATTTTCATAACCCATTTATGCTATGTCCCCTATTTTCTCTCTTCTCTCTCTAGTTGTTCCCTTTTCTCTTTTTCATCTTTTTGCTCTAAACATTTTGAAGAACTGGTAAATGAATTCTTGAAGGTTCACAATTCAACATCATTCCCAGATTGGATTCATCTAGGCAGAAAACAAAATGTTAAGGAGAGGAACCACATCCTTCCAATTTTTTTTAAAGATACACTCATTTTAAAAGTTAACTATTTAATAATTAAGTTAACATACACCGTAAAGAGTTAGAGATACAGAACTAAAATACCATTTTTGGATTTAAATTGTTAATAATTGAATTAATGGATACCATCAACAATTATAGATAACTAGTTAATAACCATCAATTTTGTTATCGTGTTAAATAAAACGTTATACGTAAGCTTGAATATATTTTTAAAGTTAAATAACTAATAATTGATTTGACGGGCACAATAAAGAGTTAAAGATAAATAGTTAGAGTTCATTTTTAGAATTAACTAATTAATAATTGAGTTAACGGATACCATCAAGAGTTAGAGGTAACTAGTTAACGAGCACTAATTTTGTTATCGTGTTAAGTAAAAAGTTATATGTAAACTTAAGATTTAGGGTTTAGATTTTTGGGTTTTGAGTTTAGGGTTTGAGATTTAAAATTTTGGTTTTATAGTTTAGGGTTTAGAGTTAAGGTTTTAGGGTTTAGATTTTAGGATTTAAGATTTTGATTATTTTATTTAGAGTTTAGATTACCTATTATATTTTTTCACATCTAAATCTAATTATAGTTGGATAGTTATTTTATTAACTGGTACAACTAGAAAATATTCTTAGGTACATAAAATATTAGATTGGTACATATTTTGTCAACGTACCTCGGTCAAATTTGTAGTATAACTGAGTTCAAGGATGTGTTGTGTATTTTTTCACAGGGAAGATCAACAGCCATGGGGCGACTCGGTCGGAAAGATCATCACATACAGATCTGGAAGAGTCCGATTTGCTGTATCTGGATCTGAGGCTTTTCAAAGCTCTTTTAATCTTAGTTTGTACTGCATCTAAGATAGTGGAAAGTTGAATTAAAAATGAAGGTACCGAAAAAAAACTCTATTATCTTTTATATAATTGACAAACATTTTCTCTCCATATGGAGAGCCACGTCTCTCTATCTTGAAAGTGACACGTATCGAATGCTTAAACTGGGCCACGAAGAATCGGGTTGGTCCATCACAAGAACGAGGTAGTGGAATTCGATGGTGCAGAGCTTGGCCAAGTAGACGACGAATTGGCCATCGTCGGAGAGGGTGAAATTGGTGACGGAATCAGGCAAGAGGCCGCTCGGGAGACCGTACTTGGCGAGGAGTTCGTAGACGGTGGAAATGGAATCCGGATTGGTCTCGAAGAGGGAAAGGGTGGTCGTAGTGAGGAGGGCGAGAGAGAAGAAGCAGAGGATTTAGGAAGAAGCAAACCAAACCAAACGAACAAATTATTCCTCTGAAATTATAATTTACGAACTCCTTTTTTATCACGCCTCTTCCAGTTTTGTTTTCAGAACCTAAATAAAAGAAAAAGCAAACGTCGCGACAGAGAGAGATGAGCCCTGTTCGTTTCCAGATCGCAGCGACTAGAATGGGCGACTGAATTTTACTCATCAAATTCTTCTTAATTGGTCGCTCGGTTGAATAAAGGGAACGCAGCGATTAAATAATCAAAGAGATCCGACAGTGTGGGTGCCGCCAATTTAAACAGCGACTGCGTCTTCTTCTTTCTCTCTCTCCAGCGACTGAAAGCTGCGATTTCCTTCTTTTTTTTCCCAGTTTTCCGTTATATTTTAGGTCGCAGTCGTTATCGCAGTGTCTAGAAAACGAACAGGGAGGAAGAGGAGGACAAGGTTTACGGGGGAGAAATCCCAACATCGGAGAGATGGATGGTGACATGGAGGCTTTTAATTCGGATATGGAGATGCTTCTGCTGATGAGGATGCAGCTAAGGTCAGATATTTTTTCATCTCTCTTATTGTATGTTAATTTGAGTGATTCGATTCATTTTGCAGTTCCGTTTGATTCGTGTTGTGAACGTTAGGAGTTGGATTAGATGAAGTAATGGAATAAACTGCTCTGCTCGAGATGCAGGCTGAGGTTGAGAAGGAAATGGGAGCTCAAGGTTTTTCTTCTCTTTGATTTCGTTTTTTTCTTCATAACTCATTCTCTGATTACAGTTTGCCATATACTTCATGTAACTCGCTATGTTTTGTCTTCTTTATAATGTTGTTTGGTCTTTGGATCTGTCTTTGGATTTCAAAACCTGCAAGTTAAATTCGTTTTAGTCAGCTGTTTTGCTTCTTCACTATCGCAGATCCAACTACTGTAACAGAAAATCAACCAGGCGAGGAGGAGGTGGATGCTTGATCTGTTTTTGTTGGCAATGTAAGAATGCTATCTTTTATGACTTTCATAACTTTTGTGATTCTTTGAAGCTTTATTTTTTGGAATATATGTTTCGATGCATCCATTGTGCATCATGTGCAGGTAAAATTTGATCAAATGCAAATGTTCCATTGTACTCATTTTTATTAACTTTATATGTAATTCATATGTGTCTGTTTTTGAAATGAAGGGTCGATAAAATATCAGACGTGGAAAACCAATTTGATAGTTTAGATGTTAAACCAAAGTGGAATCTTAGAGGTATAATCAAATGATTCTTCTAATGTTGTACTGACTTATAATGTTAAATATTTAGTTGATGTACGATTGATATGTTTTTTAAATGGACAGATGATGATCAAATAAAAGCTACGAAGGAGGCATTTCACGTGTCTAAATCTAAAACACCAGCTACTAATGTTTGTCGTGAGGATGAGCGAAGACGAGTGTTAGAGTCGTGAAAGGTTGCATGGAACAGAAGAAGCTGGGAGTTTGTATATATGTGGTTGTCCTAGAACTGGGAAGTAATTATCGATGGAGAAAGTAAGACAACAAGCTGAATTTTGGGCAGAACAGGTGATGAATCTTGGCCAATAGTTCAACTATTTTTTAGTGGATCTTTGTGCTCATGGAACTTTCGCAACTACTCAGTCTATTGTCAAATGGTTTGGTTGATTCAGACAAGGTCGAGTTTGTAACATGATCAGGTATTCTTGCAGGTGGAGTAGTACACTTCTAAAAATCATTTAGAGAGTTCGTATGTTACAAATATTGTATAGAAAGAAGCCTTTACTTTAATAAATTACAATAATAACTAATTACTACATATTTTTACATATTTTTAAATACAGTTACGAACGATACTATGGAAGAATAAAAAAGGAGAATGGCGAGTAATCCACGAAAAAATCTCATGAAAAAGTGAATTAATAAATATGCTGACGTTATGAGAGAAAATTTCGGTAAATAATTTTAAAGATATGGAAGATATTAACAAAATAGTAATCTTCAACAGAAATTTCAGCTAAAAATGATGAAATACGAGAAAGACAAAAATATAAAAGATGATACAGTTTCTAACAATAACATTTATTAAAAACATTGATAAATTGAGTAACATTTTGTTTACTTTATTTTATGTTAGAAGATTTTAGAAAATATGATTATCAAATTTGGCAAAGATCAATATGTGAACAAACATGACAGAATTAGATATATAAAAATGCAGAATTTTAGTTTCAGATTACTTTTATTTGATCCCAAACATTTTACTTCATCCAATAAGTATTTTAAAGTTCATTGACAAGAAAACATTTTTTATCGTACATCTAAATATATTTTAGTGAACTCACAAACTCAATATTAAGAATGTCATAGATATACAAAACACAGCATAAATTTCCTTCTATTAATCTTAGCCCACCCCAAGACTCTCTCTATTTATAGACGCATCCGAGATAAAGTAGCACTTAATGATATCATAAAATTACGAGCACGACTTCTTCTTTAACAACGTGTGCGTACTTTGATTTTTTCTGTTTTGATGTTTTGCATATTTATTTGTTCCAATAGCGTTTATAAACCGCCGTTCAAAAACTATAAAGAAAAAAAGAATTTCAATAAGACTAACAGAAAAGACGAACATCATAAATAAAAAGGTAAAACTTATAACTAAAACCAATATTAACAAAAAAATGAAAAAAATATACAACAGTGAAACGATACGAAAAAATATTTACTTAGAAAATGGAAAAAATTAGCCAGAGAATTAATAACAAACATTGATATCGTAAACAGTAAAGAATACTCAAAAAACCAAATGAACAAAAAAAATCACACAAACATAAAAAATTTATAACCACATGATTTAACATCTATAATCTTCAAAAATATTTGATAAATAAAAACAATCTCGCGTATGTGCAGGGTGAGCAGCGCTGCTAGTAGAAATAATTAGAGTGGTTTTTTGTTCGTTGTGATGATTCTATGGCAAACAATTTTTTAATTTGAGAGAGAGATGAAAATGAAAGAAAGAAAAAGAAAGAAAAAAATATTAATGTTAGAAAAGGTTAAATTGTCTTATCCTTCATCTTTTACAAATAGTGAAAGGGGTATTTTTATGTTTATGGTAGATTGCCAATTTATTTTATAATTAAGTATATATAGCAAAATACCTCTAACAATAATTCCTCTATATATATATTTGTGTATGGTAGATTGCCAATTTATTTTATAATTAGGTATATATAAAAAAATACCTCTAACAATAATTCCTCTATATATATATATTTGTGTGTAAGCGATTATGAGGGTATAAATGTTGAAAAATTTCATGATTGGATATAAATGCTGATTTGATTTGATGACGTGACATGACATGACAGTAGGATATAGTGCCGATATTTTAAACTTTGTCTAGTTTTATATCTGTTACTATGTATGAGCTTGTAGAAATATCAAAAGAGTATTGTAAGATCCAACAGATCCATTATATGGAGATATATGGAAACATGAAGACTACGATGAATTTCGAAAAATCGAAAAAAAAAAATAATCTGAAATGATCGAAAAGAATATCCAAAATAGAAAATTATAATGTATCTGTAATACATTATTTCTATATTAAATTAGAAAATATTATGTTGAATTTTTTTATGAGAGTCTAATAATAATACTTTTATACATCTTTAATTTGTGTGCTTATATCTCATTCATTTATCAGATTTTAATTGAGGTAAGACCATGAGGAGAAGGAATACTGATATCTACTTACAGACACCACAATTATGACAAATTGTGATACATTAATACTCATTTTAAATCTTCTAAAATCGTGTCCTAAAATAATAAACTCATGTTGTTGAATAGTTCAAAATGAATGATTTATGCTTGATGTTGTTGTTGTTGAACTACCAAAACAGAGACACTAGATCTAAGATCTTTAACCGCCAACAAATCTCCGATCACACCTAACTCCGGAAGCTCCATCCACTCTATCAGTCCTGAAAAGTCTGGAGAAGACATTCCGTGATTTCTTCCAACCACCATAAGATCATACTCTTCTGCGAGCAATCGAACCATAGTAGCCACTTCAGGACCACCAGTCACTGTCCTCTCTGTATATGATATATTTTTGCCT
The DNA here is from genome assembly GCA_000411075.1 of Sisymbrium irio. NCBI lineage: Eukaryota > Viridiplantae > Streptophyta > Magnoliopsida > Brassicales > Brassicaceae > Sisymbrium > Sisymbrium irio. The sequence goes on along the minus strand of KE156216.1, from coordinate 139,003 downwards.
GTCTCTGGATCCTTCAACTCTTTTATAATCTCATGGTCAAGAATGTAATCCCAATTCGTCGACTCAGTTTCTTGGTTTGATATTAGACGAATCACATTAACTTGGACCTTTGGGTTGAGTTTCATCCTATTCACCAGCGACAATGCCTCGCGATCGTCTTTGCCTCCAATAAAGATAGCACATACATTTATGTTGTTTTTTCTCTTGTCTTTACGTAAGAATCCCCGATCTACAAGTATCCCTATAGAACATGGCGCACGTTCGAGTAACGAGATGTTAAGACGCCTTATAGCCACATCGTCTGACTTTAACTCCCCATTAATGCTCCATGTTCTTCCAGACGGGACGACAATCATCGATGTTGTCTGGTCTAGTGCGAGCATGCAGATGTCTTCGTGCATTAGGTTCTCATGCGAGAGGGCTGTGAACATGGTCACACTTGCTGAGTCAAAGCTCTCTTGGACAAATTGACTGAAGGCAAGGTTTGCGGTATGGATGTAGGAGTTATTGATCACTTGTTTGGACTTCTTGTTGTGCGAGATCAAGACCGGGACAATCTGACCCACCAGCTTGACGAGGTGGAGAACCGTGACCATGATGGGGAGTTCTTGGTTCGGCGAGGAAAATAATTGGATGAGTGAAATGGCCCTAGGGATATTCTCAGGTTTGTGCACACAAGTTAGAATACGAAGATCTGAGTTTGGTTTCAAACTGAAGATGTTCTTTTTTTGGTAGCCAATGTACTTCCGCTTTGGATCGTACAAACTTCTTACAACTACTGGGACAAGCGCAGAGTTTATTAACGAGTAAAAGATCAAGAACGAGAAGGTTGCTTGTGATATATACTGCAACAGGAAAGAACCATATAAATATTTAGAGATCATAAGATTTGAATGATAAAGATGGCTATTTGGCTAGAGGATTACCTTTTCATCTAATGTAACTTCGTACACCACGATTTCTGAGAAACTCTTGCAGCTCAAGAGAATGGAAACAGCTATGGACTCCTTGAGAGGTAGCTTGCAGTACAAGCAAGGTGCAATACCGGCAATCAGTTTCAAGACGATTGTCAGCCCCATTAAGAAGATATTGTACATAATTTCATCTAGGTCGTAGATAATCGCCATAATATCACATCGCATCGTGGTGAATGCAACCGAGATTGGCAAAAATACATTTAAGATGATCTTCTCATACTTGGCTTCTAAGGCGGATCCTAAAGGTGGACCTTCTGGTATAACGAGGCCGATCATGAGTGGTCCAAGGAGGGATTTCATGTGAAAAGCCGTGGTGTAAACGGCAGATCCCAATACGGTTAAAATTACAGCATGTACATACGTATCCGCCACAGGTTTGTCTTCTGGTGTTTGTTGTACAACCCATTCCACTGCCGGCTTAACAACAAAAAAGACGAGGAGAAAAAAGACTATCACTGCGATTAGGTCAATGTAGGCTCTTGAGTGTGAGATGTTTTTGTATGTTCCCAGAGAATAAGCAAGTACAATGAAAGAAACGCCAAGGATGTCATTGATTATAGAAGCAGACAATGCAAGCCGACCAAACTCCGAGTTGAGGATATTGAGTTCTGACAAGAAATAAGTGATGGTGGGCAAAAATATCGAAGATTGTGTCGCAACGATCACTGAACGCTCGGCGAGGGCCTTTTTCGGTGGCAAGTGAGGGCTTACTTTGTCAGGGAGGAAGTTACGGAAACAGAGGCCTACAATCATAGGAGCTATGAAAGTCAAGATCCCAGTCACAACGGGCAATGGTCCGTTGTTAAATACAACTCGCCGACTGGTCTTTAACGACATGAGGAATGTAAACATAATGGCTCCACACACTGAGAAGCTTCTTAACGACGCATTTCCACTCATCACAGGATCCCACGATAGTTTCCCTGATGACTTCTCCCTAAGATCGAACAGTTGAGGTCCCATAATCAGACCAGCCTGCAAATATTAGCAGATTGAAACCATATCTTGGTTATTTAACGTCAATTTAATATTTTACGTTCTTGCCAAGTTCATATATTATTAAATTTAATAATTACTAGTATTCTCTAACGTGCATGTCAAGTTACATATGGATGATAATTTTTCTATTTTATTTAACTAAGAGGTTACATGTGGAAACCTGTAGAGATATTCTTGAAACCTACGAATAATCGGATATTCTTGTCATTCAGGATGTTTCCATTGACCAAACATGAGTCAAATTATAGAGGAAGAAAACGAATCTTGGTCTTCCAGTTAATAGAATGTGATGAGATTAAAATTTGGTGTACTTTTTTTTTTTGGTTTTCAAATTTGGTGTACTTACTATCATATATGAAGCGATTTTGGAGATGCCGATGTAGCTGAGGAAAATGTGAGTAATGACGACTGATACGAAGATGAGTAATATCTGAATCTCCATGAGTGGCAATGAATACCCAAAAATGACATCGGGAGACTTTAAATTCTCCCATAATCCATTAGAAGAGACGTTGAACAACAAGGGTTGGCAATCCTCGATGTAGGTTGTCGTGTTCATGAACATGAACGTGGGTCAAGACACTAGCGAATTGATAGAATTTGGGGTATCAGCTTTTGGGATTAAAGGGGGTAAAAAAAAAAAAGAATTGGAACATGTGAAACTTTCCATACGACTTCTAAAAAAGAGGTATATCTTATCGTTTAGTTTGTTTTGGTCTTTGATAAGTATTTGTTTTCGTAGGAGGTAGTTAGTATTAAAGGCTGTTTGGATTTTGGCGCGTATGATTTGTTGCAAAACCTACTTGTGAGGAGCTGGAAAGATTACATACCCAAATAAAAAAGAAATTGACCTAAACACATTGACCCCATACATACACACATTTGACATTGAAGAATAACAACGCATGCAAAATTCAAAAAAAAAAAGAATAACAACACATGCAGATAGTTTTATGATAGCTATTTTTGGGCAACAAAGCAAGCAATTGTTGACAAAAAAAAATGATCTAAGAGCATATCAATTTGTGTATCTCACCTAGATACACATTAATAAAAAACTAAAAGAAAATAAAAGTACGAGAGAAAAATAGGATTAGTATTTCAAATGAGATATTTACAGAATTTTCGGATACTCTAACATATAAGTATAAGTTTATCATTAGTTTAAATATTTAATGAGGATGAAAAACTAATTACATTAAAAACTGTATTAAAATATTAGTAGAAAAAGTTTCAGAACTCCATTTAATCACTTTTACTGATGGATGTGCTCTAACAGCTCTTTCAAAATTAGGAACACATCTACAGAGATATGATTATAATCGTTCATTAGAAAGTAAGCCCGAAATTTGATACAATGTCAAGTTCAAACTTTTTTTCTGATACGTTTGTTTTTTTTCTTTACAAACGCCAATTTATGCATCTACGTTAAAAGAAAAGTTAAATGATAGTTAAGAAGTTTTATGATACCCAAGAATCATAAAAGATATATACTGATATTTAATATAATTTCTCTATTAATAAAATCTCTCAATTAAAGATGGATTTTAATTATATATTTAATAGACTTTAACCTATGTTTTGGAAGCACATAATTATTTTTTGACAATATTTTAATTTAATAGATGGAGATCTGTATTTTAAAAAATTTCAGATTTTTAAATTTTTTTCTGAAATTAATTTTTTGGATAAAATATATTCATAATTGTGAAAGTTGAAGATATTAATAGTTTTATTTTTATTATAAATATATCATATAATTTACTAAATTTGAACTCATTAGTAAACCATATTTGTTAGATTTTAACCTGCACTATAGTGTAGGATCATGATTTATAATAATTTATGATATTCTATAAATATTTTTTTGTAACATATACAAAGCATAATTTTTTTAGTATTATATGAACGATATGATTCTTTAATCTACTATATATTAAAGGAGAAATATTTAGGATAGTTTTTACTGATGTGTCATTCACAAATTTTTTCTTAACTTTTTTCTTTTTTTATTTATTTTAATCTACTATATCTATTACCAAACACATTTAGAAAAATACAAAAATTAATGGGTCTTATTTTCCTAAATAATTAAAAACGAAAATATTTACTATATATCTACTATGTATTAAAAGAAAGACAATTATTTGATAATGTGTCATATACTCATTTTTTAAAAAATTTTATTATTTTTCAGTTGTTTTATTTTCTTATTCCTATTGCCAAACACTACTAAAATTTCCTAAAAAACAAATATTTATTTTAATGTATTTCTCTTTTTAAATTTTAACCATATTAAATTTTCGAAAAACAATTAATAAACGGTTAAATAGAACATATGTAAATGAAAAAAAATTGATATTTAATGAATATGAGACATTTATAATTAATATTCAGTATATTTAAAAATATGAAACATATATATACTCTAATTTAAGATTCTGTATGCCAACCATTAAACAACTTATTAGAAATACAAGACAGCCAATCAGAAATGTCACAAAAATATGTTATTATTCCTATTATAAAAATATTATAAGATCATTTATATAAAATTATAGTATATGAACTACTATAGTGTTTATAATATCTATTTATTAAAAAAAATTTATAATATTATTCTTTTTATTTCTTTCTGTTCATATTTATTTATTAACAAACTTTTAGATAAATCTCTTATAAATCCAAACATCTCTTCTTAATTTGGTAAATCAAATATTATATGTTACTTAAAATTTGAAATAACCATAAAACACATTACTAATTATAAATATATTTTTATGATCATTTTGTTTAGTTTTAGATTTGTAAAATAAATCAATAACGGAATTACAAAGTGTATATTACTTTTAATAAAAATAATAGTAAATCCATGTGTTTTATCGTGTATAGTAATCCAAAAATTAAATAAGTAAACCTAAATATAAATGAAAGTTATTAGTTTATTGATAAAATAAATATAAATTATTTGATAAAACAAAGAAAATCAAGAAAATTTGCTCAGTAATGAAAATTTACCGTATTATTTACTTGACAAATGTTAAGAAAATAAAAATGATTGCAAAGATTTTCTAATATATAAATTTTCTTTTTAATGAGAGAAAATATATAAAGTATAAAATTAAACGGTTTGGTATTTTAGAAATGAACTGATTACCTAATAAAATCTTTCATATATCAGTGATATCAGATATATTTACCATGTTTAACTAATTCTATTTATAATTTATATCATAAATAATAATCATATAAGAATATAATTTTTATTTAATAAATCAGTTTATGAACGATTTTATCTTGTGCATTAGCACGGGTCTCTTCTAGTTTTATATAAAAGTAAGATAAAAAGAAAATAAGAAAATAATATAATGATTTAAAAATGATTAATGATAAATAAGTGAAAATATTTTTGGTAGCTAAAATCTGAATGATCATATATGATTAAGTGTATTTTAGTTATTATATTCTATTTTTTTAAAGTGTATATAACTTATTTTTTTAAAGTGCATATTGGTTAAATTACCTTTATTGAACCTCTAGTCTTTTGTAATTTTTTAATAACATTTTTTTTTTGTAAATCACACATAGAGATAAATTTATTTTTGAAGTATATGTACTTCTATTTTTATATTATAGATAAAAACCCTTAATTTAAAGTATGTTAATTTAAAAGCGTATCCATCTATAATGTCGTTATGAAAAGGCTTTTATATTATTAGATTATAAGTTGAGCATTTTTTTGTAAAATATATAATTGAGGGATTTTATTACGATCCATTAAAAAGAACTGAAAGAATATCCATAAAAATTTAGGTAAGCCAAAGACCAAAATTTTCAATTTTCTATAAGAAATATTTCATGATAAAACTAATAACTAGATCTGATCAATAAAGTAATTAACTGTAAGAGAAGGATATTAGTTACAAGTTTATAAAGTCGCTGACCACAGACAAGGGGATGAAATCCAAGGGCCAGTCCACACTAAACTAATAGTCTCTCCTATTTCCACCTTTTTAATTAGTCATTTTTGTACCATAGATCAAACTGATACAATACTCTTCCATTCATAGGATTGAGAGTAAGATCTGATCGGGTTCAATAGATCTGTATTCTGAAAATTTCTTACTTTAACACTTAAACATATAAAAAAAATAGATTTTTTTATTAATCTCCATAATTTTTGAATGTGTAGAGCCGTATTAAAATCTTCAAAAGTATGAAACCAAATGCACCATTATCCATATCCTCTGTCATTTCCACTGAAAATCCACCACTACACTTACAAATTTGGTATTCACTGATTTAAATAAGTGAAAACATAACATTATGTAATTCGATAAAGCCGTTGCTCTCGATTTAATTAAGAACTCTTTTCTTTCTTTAGATAAAGAGTTTAGAAGTCCATCCATTCACTCGATGTGAAATATTTCTAAAATTCTCTAACTCTTCTAAAATTTCTGAAATTACCAAATAAGAAATCACACCTCTTATTGTATAAATATTTAAAATTGATTTAATTCTTCCCTTACGTAACTATTAATTTTATGTCTATATTGTTCAAGTACCTATATAGTATTCTATATAAATTCAAATAAAATTGAATACTACTTTTTTTTAGAAAATTTTAAGTTATGATACATTATGCAAAAAAAAAATACTTGTATAGTTAGACCAGAATTAGAGAAATGAAAGAAAAAAATGGAAATGGGGAGAAACATTAACAATATATATATATATATATATATATAAATGTTCAACGCTGTTGATGTCGAAAAACAAAATGTTCATGGTTACTAATTTCAAGAAAAAGAATGTTCTAGGCTGCGTAATAACCGTTAAGATTTGTAACAACGTAAATGTTTTCTTTGTTAACGGTTCAATAAATCTAAATCCTTTTTATTTGGTAAACAAATACATTTAAACCCTATTATTGTTGTACATTTTTTACAGATAGTTTCTCTCTCTCTTTTCCCATCTTCTCCATTATTGCTTCTTCTTCTTTCTCTTTCCTGAATATTTTCACAATTCATAATTTATAATTCAATGTTTCAGGAATCAGCGCGCTCTCTGTACGTACCACGAAACAGAGAACATTTGAGGCAATTTGAAAATGAGTTATCTGACTCTTTATTTAAAGACATTTTTCCTAAATCTTCTTCCTCGTTTACCTCACATTTAACATTTTCTACCTTACGTAATATTATTAAACTCAAAATTAAAGTCCTTGTCTTGAAGACTACATATACATTTTTTTATGATTTGAATAACGGTTACTATTGAAACATGTTTTATTGAATCACCTTTATAGAATCTCTAAACAAGCTTGCATGTTCGATTAAATTCAAATTTTTATTATACTTTTTTGACAAAATAATATTGATATTTAATTTATATATACAAATAGAAACCTCTAGCCGTATTTGACACCTAACAATAAAATAAAATGAAATATATATATATAATTTTTTATAATTGATGGTTAGTTTATAAAATTATAGGTCACCTGAACTAATCGTACGTATTCCTATACTTAAGTTTTTTTCAACAGAACGTTAATGTAGGTTAATGTTAAAAAAAGAAGTTAATGCAAGTTCAATGAGTGGTCCATGACCATGGGGGCAACTAATACGAAGAAATAACATAAATATCGAAAGTGAATAAGACTTGCCAAGGACAGAGTGAAATAAACAATTGGTTTCGATCTACATGGAGACTTCGAACTATATTTGATAATTGACACACAGTTCCCAATAATCAAATGTAAAGTTCATTGCATATTCAATTTCCTAATTCGTGTGTCGTATTTAAATATAAAAGGGTATGGATTTTGGTTAATTTTTAGAATTATTGGTCACGGACTCGGACTCGCGTGAAATGAATATACCGTATACTTGATTTTATTCTAAGAAAGTTTTGTACTCTCAAAAATATTAGTGGGAGAATTGTTAGAATGATGTTACATTTTAAAAAAATTGTTAGAAGGGTACATATTTTTGGAAATTATTATAAAAAATTTTTGTATTTATTTTATCCTTATTTCATGTGTTAATAGAAAACGTATTAACAAAAATGCTATTAATAAATTTTGTTACGTAAGTAAAAAAATCTGCGAAAATAAAAATAAATTTACCAATTTCTAAATAAGTTTATCACTCATTTGATGATAAATTTATTTGTAGTCGGTAGACTTATTTGTAATCGGTAGACTTAGCCGAGTGATAGACTTATTGATTTGAATGATAAACTTATTTGTATTTTATGATAGATTTAATATATAAAGTGATAGACTTAAATGTTTGTGATAGATTTATTTTCTTTGACGATAGACTTTTATACATATGTATGTTATGGTAGATATATTTTAAGTGATGATAGACTTGTTGTTACTTGATAGACATATTTCTTATTGTGATAGATTTTATGTAATCTTTGAAATTTTAAGAAAACTGGTAGACTTATACAAAACCGACATACTTATTAATCAGCGATAGACTTATTGATCAGCGATAGTCATATGTTGCAAATTTTTTATAAAGGTGGTAGATTTTTGAATTTGGAGTAGGTGAAAATACAATTTTATCTTCCCATTAATTCATTTTCTTCGTCGATAAAACTAGGTTATAACTGATTTTAATGATGACATTATGGTAGACTTAATTTAGTTTTTCATGGTATGATAGATTGATACTGTTATGATAAATTCATTTTATACTTCATTTGTTCCAATTTAGATGTTGTTTTAAACTCTTCTTTTTGTTTCATTTTATTTGTTTTTCTCACATATCTATGCAAAATTTAGATTTTTTAAATTAATTTAAATCTAACAATAATTAGTTAAAGAAGTTCAAAGGTCCAAAAATATTATAATAGACAAAAAACTCCTAAAAAGTCCAAAAAATATGAAGTTAAATCAATAATTATGTTTTCTTAATAAACGTATTTTTCTAAAATAACATCTAAATTGGAATAGAGAGAGTATTTAATATTCAGCATTAGTTAATAAAAAATGTTAGGAAATTAAGACATTATACTGTGCAAGAGATATATGGTTTTTGTAAACCAAATCATTTTATGTTTATTCATTTTAGTCCTTTGTTTTTAAGATTTTTTGATTTTTTGTTACTAATATTATTTGATTTTTTATTGATAAGACTATTTGATACCGTGATAAACATTTTTAGTTAAAGTAACAACATTAACAATATTAATATGTTTTTTTCTTCAATTTCTTAATCTGCTTTATGATCATATATTACATTCACTATTAACACTAAAGTTAATCTGTTTTTTTTTTACCTTCAATTCTTAATCTGCTTTATGATCATATATTACATTCACTTTTAACACTAATGTTATAGATAAGATGCATTACAAATAAGTATCAATAAGTCTATCATCATTTGAGAATAATTATACCATCATATAACAAATGAATTTGTCATCACTTTCAAATTTATCTCCAAGATGAACAGTTAAAACATGAAACCAAAAAATCAAAAATCAAAAATCAAAAATCTATCATCACATATACAACCATTAATAAATCTACCGCTAAATAATAATAAATCTACCATCACTTTTAAATAAGTCTACCATACAACACAATTAGATTTTTTCATTAATGATATAATTGTAATTTATTTCATGTGTTTTAGGGTTTTTAATCTATAATTTTTTCTCCAGTTGCTCCGTGTACTCTAGTCATATAATTCATCAGTTTTTGCATTTTCGAACGTGTATTAGGTAGTTAAAACCGTAAGGGCATGTACATTGAAGGATCATATAGGGGTTGACACCCTTTTCAAAGCAAAAAAAAATATAAAAAATTANACGTGGCGACCCGCGATTGGTTCAAATAATATTTTTTTTTTTTTTAGAAAAATCGAAAAAAGGAAAATAGAAAACAAAAATAATAAAAAAATTATTTTAGTGAACCCCAAAGGGGGTTCACTGATGAACAAGCTCTAAGGAAACTTCCTCCACCAATGAAATCTACAAAATTCATCGGAGAAGATGAACGGTTACTGATGCAATCTCGGATCATAGCACCGGGAAGGACCGATTTCCAGTTGA
>KE156216.1:62943-94413 GCA_000411075.1 Sisymbrium irio | reverse complement strand
TGCGGCCTCGTCTGAAGATAGAAAGATCCCCAACTCCCTATCCCTTCGTTTCCAGTTTTCTTTATCGAGGTCAATTCCTCGAGGGACCGGGCGCTTACCTCGACACCGGCTAGCACTCTGAGATGAAGACAAGAAGTCAACATGTGCACCGCGGCGTGCGATAACTGTGAAAGCGAGATTTTACGTCGATCGCAGTATTCGACGATTTGCTTCAGCAGAGGAAACGTCAGATTGGAGTGCGAAAAAGAAGAACTCAAAGATGCAAAAGTAACCCTCTGGTGCATCCCATGGCCTTTCCATTAGGCCCGGCAGAACCATCGTGACGTCCTGGTCGATAGCGTACTTGTCACGAAGCGCGGAGGGGGACTCAACCGTCGACAGCAAGGTGAAGACATTAAAAATGTTTTCCGCTTCCCTGTTCGGCTTCGGCACCCCTCTCTTTATGTTCCTTTCCTCTCTCCTCGCAGCCTCAGAAACTCCGTGAGGATCGAAGATATTTGTCTCCAGCTCGGGCCCGTCGCTGGATTCCGCCTCGTCATCACCCGATGGCTCCGCCTCGGCATTTGAAGCCCGCCTCGCCTCAACGATGTCTTCGTCAATGCTTTCGTCGCGCAGTTCCGGTGCGGTAAACATCTCGTTGATTTCTCCGATGCATTGACGCAGGTCCTGCGTCTCCTCCATCAGCCTATCACAGTCGGCCGTGGTGATTGGCGTCGGCGTCTGCTCTGAGCTCGAACTCGACGAGCTCGAATTGGAAGTTGGATCTAAACCTAGGTCAACAATCATTTTCTACGCTTCAGCCCCAGTCATTTTGGATCTAGAAGGGGGATTGGAAACGGGTTCGGTGAAGAACACGAAGAAAAACTTCAAGGAGAATGAAGAACACGATGAAGACTGCCGTGAGAAATGAAGAATGCGGTTGTTCGAAGAAATTTTCCGACTAGAAAACGAAGAAAATTCGAGAGAAAAAAATGAGAGATTTTTACCTTATCAAATGAAGAGAAATGCGAAAAGTAAAGAAGTGAGGAAGTGAGTTCGTCCTCTATTTATAGAGGAGCGACGCGACGAGATCGAGACATCATCATTACCTTCACACGCGCGCCTCTTCGCTTCTCACGAAAAGCAGCCGTCGGTTACGCGTTCGATATAATCATTGCTCTCGAAAACGTAAAGATTCGCCTAAAAAGACGTGCCATCCGATGGAGTACACGCCATCCATCTCATCAAGTAAACGTGAATGAAAGCGTGCAGTTTTAATGCGAATATTCCAGATCCACCGAATATTCCTTTAAGTCTGTCTTGCTCGTTTTACCGACAAAAATGCCTGCCTTTACTGCCACTGATGCGAATTCACGTCGAACCATCTTTTATCATGAATCTCGCCGAGTCCAACCTGATTTCACATCGACCTACTGTTGAAGATGGGCTGCACACCATCACCAAAAGCCCAACCTGATTTCACATCGACCTGGTTTGCAATATGAAGATTTTTACCTAATTTCACCTCGGCCCTTTAACAATAAAGGAAAAATCGAAGGAAAAGGAAAAGATTAAAAGAATAAGGAGATAAAGATCGAAAAGAGGAAGATAAGCTCGGAGGCTTTCCTAATCCAAAAAGGAAGGTATTTTTATCACCGACCTAGGAGGCTTATAAAAGACGACGAGCCGAGACGAAGAAAAACACAATTCATTCGCATCCAAAGCACAAGAGACCTAAGCAGAAGACCTCTTGTTTTAGCTCTCAAAACCCTTGTTTTCCGGCTCGGCATCGTTCTTATAAACGAGCCGACCTAGATTTGTCATGTACTTCGTCTTCTTCCTTAAAGATCAATAAAATCTTTCATTTCAATCTCTAGTCCCCACAAACCCTAATCTCATATATAGACTTTGTGAGGTTTCGGTTCAACAAATAATATCATGGGAAGGACAAAAACATGATAGCAAAATAAAAGTTTGATGGCGATTTCGAGCATTGGAGCATGCTGATGGAGAATTTCTTGAGATCCAAGGAGTGGAGGGATGTGATTTGATATGGAAGGCTACGTTGAGCCAGCTAAACGAGTTGAAGGTGAAGAAATATCTGTTTAAGGTCACCAGTGGTTTCCATGATACTAACAGCAACAACTTCTATCTAGGGATTCTTCACTATGTAACATACATAATTTGAAATACACTCTCATTTTCCATATAAAAGGCAAATCACAAAATGTTTTGAAACATTATTTTTCAAAACCAGCTATCTTGAGCCTAAACTATTTTGTTTCATATGCAAAATTTTCATCTCTTGTTACTAGAAATCGAAAAGAATATAAAAAGTTTATAATTTTGTTAATTAATTAATTGTAATTATTTTTGAGACTTTAGAGCATTTCTATTGATAATATCTCATATGAGTATCTCATAATAAAAGAAAATGGAAATTAATTAAAATTAGGAGAGAGAATGTTAAAAGTATCTAAAAAGTTCTCATTTGAGATATTCCTAGAACTTTTGATGGACACTTGTCTTTATATAAATGGAGTATTAAATTGTATAGGTAATTGATAATAAAATATTATTTTTGTTTGTTTGTTTGAGAACTTTTGAGATACTTTTAGAGATCTGTTTTACTTTTGCAATTGAGATTCAGAGATGTGTTTTGAAAATAGAGCTGACTTGACATGTTCAGCCAGTTATCTGACCCAAAAACAATTATAGTAACCTAATTCTCATCAGATGTTCGGAAAAAAAACTAGTCGAAATGTCGAATTATTCACAGATCAAAGAAGCTTGAAATATATACAAAACCCAATAAATTTGTAACCGTTGTACTCAAGAAAATTTCATTTCTAATAAAATGCTAACAGTAACAAGAAGTCAGTGGTAATAACAAGGGCTTCATAACTATGTATACGTGCCGTCGCAGTTTTCATCGTCGCCCATTTCCAGCTAATCGATCTATGTCTTTTCCCCCACGAAACTTGCACAATCAGGCGTTGATTTTTTCAGTTTTTCGTCTTTTGAGTATTTAAAACCCTAAATCATCTGCTGTTGCTGCTGAATCACCAACACAGAAGCTTTGCATCTAATATCTTGTGAAGTCAAGAGATCTCCAATTACGCCAAGTTCCTCGAATTCACTCCATTCCTCAAGCCCTTCCGTGAAAACACTCTTCCTTCCTTTCTCCCTTCCAACGATGAAGAGATCATATTCATTTGCAATCGATTTCAACAATGTTGACGTTTGTGAAGCGTCATTTACTACTTCCTCGGAAAACAAGATGTCAGCGCCTGGTAGAACACTGCCCTTCACGTCTCTGAGTAGTTCTAAATCCAGCATTCGATCCCAGTTGGTAACTTGTTTGCCTCTCTGTTCAGTAGGCATTAGAGAAACCACCGTGAGCTTTATCCGTGAGTCACGGGCCATTCGCTTGGCGAGGGTTAAAGCTTCTCTATCGTCTTTACCTCCGAGGTAGAGCATACAGACTTGGTAAGTTGAGAAGTTTGCAGCCGTCTCTCGGATTGTTCTCCGGCCACTGTTGCTCCGGTAGATGAATATTCCGACAGAGCAAGGAGAGAGGTCGATGACACTCTTGTTCAGTTTCCGGATCATGTTGCTGTCCGAAACAATGGCTGCTCCATCAGCAGACCAAGTCTGGTGAAAAGGAAGGATGATGAGAGACGTTGTGTTGTTCAAAGCGAGCATACAGATATCTCCATGCATCGTCTCGGGAACAGATAAAGCCGTGTAAGTGCTGACGAAAACAGATCCGAAGAAATGTTTGTGGAACTGATCAAATGAAGAAATCACGCTTTCAGAGTTATAAGATATGTCCTCGCTTTTACGTGTTTGCAAACGGTGAGAGATGAAAACCGGAGTAGCTCGTCCTATGAGCTCCATCAAGTGAAGAACGTAAGTAGCTACAGGGCTTTCTCTTGTAGGACAAGTACCTTCAAGGAGGTTGACCATGGGATGAATATCATCGGTTCTGTAGATACACGACAGAATCCTCAACTCGGAGTTTGGTTTCATGTGTAGCATGTTCCGCTTCTCGTATCCTGCATACATCCTCGAAGGATCGTATATATGTCTCAAGATCGGAGGTATGATTGCAGAGTTCAACAAGATGTAAAGAGATAAGATGGTGAAGGTCACAGGCCGAATAGACTGAAATTGAAAAAAAAAAATGGAAAACAAACTCAGCCCTAACGCATCAAAATAAAGAGTTTCTTGAGATACAAGTAATGGTTACAATGTTTACTTACTCCTCTTTGGAACCCAAACGCGTAAGCACCAAACTCGAAGATGCCTTTGAAGGACATAATAAGAGACAGAGCAAGGCAGTCACTTGCAGGCATACGGAACAATAAGGCAGGGAGACTCGTGAGAGCGAATTTGACGACAAAGGAGACAAGTACGATGATGGAGATGCTTTTTAAATCGGTCCAATCTATTAAAGAAGTGTCCAGCTCTTCCGTGGAAGTAGCCACGAAGAAAGGAAGGAAGGTACCGAAAAACACAGACTCGAACTTCTGAACGATCGCAGATCCCAAAGGTTGTCCATGTGGAACAGCTAGACCTAGAATGAAAGGTCCCATGAAAATAGATTGCTTGCACCAATCCGCAAGAATGGCTGATGCAAAGACAAGAATGATGATTAGATATATATAGAATTTCTTCACGGGACGACCAGAAGGCGTTCTGTCGATGATGACGAACATCAATGGTCTGAAAACGTATATAGCGAAACAAACAAAGACCACCACTGTGGCTGCACGCTTCAAAGGACGGTTTCCGACAACAACATCTCCGATGAATATGTCACCGAGACGAGTTTTTTCTTCCCTGAGTTCTTTCAAGAAGACGAGAACCGTAGAGAGAATCGATGTGCTGAAGTCACTGATCACTGCAGATGACATAGCGAGACGACCAAGTTCTGAGTTCTGTAGCCTGAGCTCGAAAAGAAGGTTTCCGATTACAGGAAACGAGGAAAGGCATTGGATGGAGAAGATGAAGATGATTTCGTAGAAATTCACAACCGGTTGTCCCTTTTTGGTTCCTAAATCTCTTAGGAGGACGAAGAAGATAAAGGAGCAAACCGTTAAAGAAAGTAACACCGAGGAGAGACCAATGGCGATGGCTTTCTTCCCTGTGTTGCGGATCAGACTCAAATCCATTTTAACTCCCATCAAGAACCAGAACATCATGTACGAACACGCACCCACCAGGCCAAATAAAGTCTCTTTGTAATCTTCTGTCGAAAAGAAATGCCTCGCGGGTGTACCTTCCTTCAGAAACGACTTGCTTAGAAGAATCCCTGTCTGAAAAACATACACACAAAGAATCAAAGATGTAATCTTTTAAACGAGTTTGAATGAATGAAGCAACATTTCAAGAAACGTTCGTTTCACTTACAAGCATGTGGGAGGTGAAACGAATCATGCCGAGACGTCTGAGGAAGAAATGGAAGAATTGCCAGAGGACGCTGACAATGAGGAAAATGATTTCAACATGTGGAAACATGTAATTCCAGAACTCAATGTTTGCTTTAGGATCTTGAAACTTGGTGGATGGCCATAGCCCACTCGAGCTCGGGTTGATGGGCAAGATGCCACAGATTGTGTTTGCTTCTCTCCATGTGTCTCTAAGGTAAAGGGTCCTATCATCTCCAAACTCCATTGTGTGACAAAACTTGTTAACCAGAACAAAGATGATAGAAATGATTTATGACAAAACCCGTAAAGCTAAACTGTTTTAAACAAAAAGGTTTTGTAACAGAATTGGAGTGAAACAAAAGACATCTGGGTTTTGTTTTTTAATAACCGATTCTCTAAAAATAGACAACCTTGTGGGAACAAGAGACGGCAACATACATAATACATTACAGGTTTCTGGTTATTTGTTAGGTTTTTACAGCTTGTTAAGCTGTTAATTTAAGCGTCTCTCTACTTTTACAGACAAATGAACACAAAATAACTTCAGGAAAATATAATAATAACTCGATGAAAAGATTATATTCTTCTGGTATTTCCAGGTTCCAAGATAACTTCCGAAAATAGCAAAAATACAAATGCAGCAAAGATCTACAAGAAAAACTTCACAAATCTCAATCCTGGCCAAAAGAGGGCCATTCTCTTTTTCCCTTTCTCTATGTTCCTGCAACCTCAAAACACCAAGCACAATGCAATGGTCCATTAGCATCTAAACTTCAAAGGCTGATGTTCCCGACCAATGTTTAAATGCTGATGTTCAGACTTCAGAATGTGGGTTTAACTACCTATCATTGAAACGAAACTACCATCTCTTAAAGGAATAAGCCACATGATCAGAGTCTCAGAGAAATACCTTGGGATGCAGTACTAGTCTTGACTACTTGAAGGGTTAGTTGGCGAAGACGTTGAGCTTAACTCGAGCAGTGACATCGGGATGAAGTTTAAGTTCGGCTATATATTCTCCGGTTTCACGGATTTCAGGGAGAGAGACAAGGCGTTTGTCGATGTCTCTGCAAAAATCAGACGCAGAGAAGCAGAAAACACCATATTAGGTTCTTGAAAGCTTGAAGCTTTTGTGGAGCTATCAAATTTTGTTGGTGTTATGTTACCTTTGAAGCTGCGCCTTGATGATGTCGACGAGGTCTTGTGCTGTGACACTGCAGGAAAATTTAAAGTTAAGCAGAGGCTAGAAATGTTCCTTAAAACCATCAAAATCTGGATTTGCTTAAACAGAACTTACGATCCAAAAATTTGTTTGCCTTTACCACCCTTGCGTTTCACCTTGAAGGCCCCAACAGTTTCAAATATTGTCGCCAATTGTTCCGCCTCTTCTTTCACCTAAAAAGAGGTTCCCCAAGAAATATTAAAACAACAAACAAAATTCTCAAATGAAACTAGATAACACCAAATGAAAGAGCTTTTCTTTATCAATCAATGAATTCACTTCAGATTACCCTTTGCTTTTCTGCCTCTATCCGTTCATTTTCCATCTTCATTTCCCTGAAAAAAAGAACAGTGTAGCAAAAATTCTCATAAAGTTCCCAAAAGACAAGGCTTTTAAGAGCAGAAAGTTCTGAACTTGAAGTGATTTAAAGATTAATGGTATCGAATATGAGTTACTTGAGTAGAATCGGAGTCATGAGCTGAGCTTTTCCAGTGGGCAAAAGGAAGTTCCTGAAGAATCCAGCTTTCACGTCTAGTAATTGCCCTTGCTTACCCAAGTCCACCACATCCTCTTTCAAGATTACCTTCAAGAAACCCAAAAAGATTCACCATTTGTGTCAAAGGTATCAACTTTGGTATCCAAAACTACATTCCCATTTCCCCAATTTTTCTTTACTTCCATTGTCTTTAGAATGTAACTTTTAGCACTAAACCCATACAGTAAGCTTCTTCAAGTTCTTTTTCATCACAATCAAAATTATTTCACTTGCGCTTACCCAAGTCCATCACATACTCTTTCGAGATTACTTTAAGGAAACCCAAAAAAGATTCATCATTTGTGTCAAAGGTGTCAACTTTGGTACAGAAACTACATTCACAATTTCATTTCCTATACTTCACTAAACCCATACACTAAGTTTCTTCATCTCAATCAAAACTATCCTAGCCCCAAGCTCAAAGTACAGATTTTGAAGGAAACCCATGAAATATAATCACGACTAACGACTTTTACCTTACGGAGTTTCTTGGCTTTCTTCTGGGCAACAACCTCCAAAGAGGACCTTCGCTGGGATACTTTTAGGGTTTCATTTGCGACGCCATTGAAGTTGTGAGACGAACAAAGAGAGGAGCTCCATGAGAGTGACAAAGAAGAAGCCATTTGGCGAAGTTGATTCAGTTCCGAACAGAGATAAGAGACGCTTTCTAGTCTAGTGTTATCTTATCGGCTTCGTGTTGCTCTGTAACAATGTGAAGGGACGAATGTTTTTTCTAATGTTTCGAATTTGACCCCCTAGTTATTTAATGTTTTGGATTTTGGCCTTATACTTTCTTTGCGTACACTTCTTTACCCAACATATAAGTGTTTGTCCAAATATTACTTGCTTAAAAAACCTTCCCAAATATTACAGACAATTATTCAATGTTCACAGGGCATTTTAAGCCCATAAAGTAACAAAATTACATACTTTTGGATTGAGATATATACTTTAAATTTGAGAAAAATCGAAATACTCTAAAATTTTCTCTGACACCTCATTTTTCTTTACACCAATAAAATGTAAGAGAGTATTATTGAAAAGTGTAATTTAATGGAATTTAGTATATTTTAAATTTAGACTAAAATCCACTGTTATTCTGTAGTGTATTTGATAGATGTAATCTTAAACACATTAAAATCATCTGTTATTTAATGTCTATTTGATTTTATTAGGTTTGAATTATGTTGGATTTTAATGTAGTTTTCTATCTTAAACAAGAACAAAACAAATACAAGACTTTTCTTATGTATTTTGAAGCATTCACTCTCTCCCCCTCTCTCTCGTCCCTCTCTCTCTCGTCCCTCTCTCTCTCTCTTTCTGCTAAAACGAAAATCATTCCATTAAAACAAGAAGAAGATGAATGATGTAATTCTCTCTCTCTAAAGTCTCAAGTTTCAAACCTCTCTCTCCAAATTAGAAGATTATTCCATCAAAAACAAAGAAAAAGATAAAATATATAATTTGATTGTTAGGAACATAATTTTTTTTATTGGTTCTTAAATTTAATTATGCAATATCCACATATGGATTTATTTCAAAATGGGAAATAAAAAATATCCACAGATTGACGTATTCATTGAAAAATCTTAACTGGATTTTTTTTTTCCTTTTTTCCCAAAACAGAAAAACCTAATGATAAGAAAATACAACAAAATCTACACGTATTCTACTAAATTCATCAAAATCCATTAAAACACACACCCAAAATCCATTACAATACTCATTCCCAATTCCATTAAATTACAATATTCAATAACACCTTCTAAATCTCGTTTATAAATTGTCAAAACCTGACTAAGAAATCTTGTGGTTAACTGTGTTTTAGTAGTGAAATATGTTATCTCCTCTTACAACGAATCAGTAGTGGAGAAATATTTTGCTGGAGAAACTTTCCAACTAATCGAAAATTTCGCCGCGAAAAATTTTCAGGTATCTGTAAACATGTTTCTAATTTGTCGACAAGACGACAGAGAATAACTTTGCAGTAACAAAATTTCATGGCACTTGTCCTCAACATCACCACAGAAAGAGGACATATAGTAATTTCTAATCATATATCCCAACTTTTAATTCAATTGGAATTGGTTCCTCAGTTGAATCGATTTCTGAGGAGGAAACAAAAAGTTCTTCACAGGAGGTAAATTATTTAAAGGGAATTTTTATTAATGATTTGAATTGTTGTGTCTCCAGTTTTAACCCAGCCGCCGTGGCCTCTGCACCCGTTTCGAAAAAGGAAAGATATAAGAATAGTGAAGATGACCACAAAGAGCAAGACAAGGGATACATTGAAAGTGAAGCTGACCATATAATACTGACCACGAGGAAGTTCAAGACGAATAACAGAACCACGAAACAACTGACCATGAAGTAAATAACCACAAAAGACCTGATCACAAAGCATCTGATCACAGAGGAACTGAACATGGCTGATCTTTTGTTCAGTAACCTCTCTTTTGTTATTGCTTATATGCAGCTAATTGATGTTTATGCATTTTAGATAGGTTTAGACTCATTTCTCTATTCTTTTTTATCATTTTACTAGCATATATGCATTTTTAGGTTATTTGTGTGTTTTTGTCTTAATCAGATGCTAGAGAGGTGATTTATCCATTTTGGAGGTTTTTTTAGATGTTTGGTGTCAAAAACAGGTGGAAAGGATGAATTTAGCTCGCCAGCGGCCATCCCAACGGCCAGGAGGTGCCCGCCAGCGTGACCACAGTGACCGAATCGGGGGAATGAGCTGCTAACCGCTGGAAGAAGAAGCTCCAGGAGCCCACATTGGTCGGTCCCAGCGGCCAACAAGAGACCGATAGCGGTCCCCCCCCCAGCTCACGAGCAGACCGCTCTGATGATCCACCAACACACGTTGTAAAGTGCTGACTCGAAATACACGATACCGCGAATGACTTCCTAATATTCCAACTTAAAAATACTTAACCCTTGAATTTTCTCTGGATATACAATCGAAAATGTAAATGCATTTTGATAATATGACAGGTTTGAAAGTTATGATATGAAAACTCTACAATAACCATGTGACCATTCCATGTGTGTTGACTTCACTCACACAATACCGCGAATGATTTTCCGATAGGTCATTCATTATTTGATTATTCCAGTTTAATCACGCCTAAGTCTAGAGTTTTCTCACTACAAGAAAAAGGCCCGACTCCGACGCTGAATATTATCGATCCCGTGTCGGTATCTCAAATCAACGACGCCAAACCGAGACATCTTAAAAGGTCGGAGTTTAGCAGTCGGAAACGGAGGATCTTGGTTCTTTCTCGGAAGTTAACGACAAACAGAACCGTCGTTATATATGTCAAGGGAAGTTTTGTCGGAAATTACCGTCTCATCTATGAGGGAAATGGTGTCGGAGAATTGTCGGAAATTTGAGATTACTTCGACGGTTTCGTACGTCAGAATTCAGTCGAGATATGTTGACAGTAATTACCGTGAAAACAGTGATGGACAATGTTATCGGAGAGTCATCGGGAAGTTGACCGCGTTGGACAGATTTGGACATTGGAAAAAAAAACATTAATTACAGTTAATTTTCCTACAAAACATGTCGTCGGTTTGCATGGATTCTCATCTGCAACTTGTTGAAAATAAAAGTCGGAAATGTGATGTTTTTTATCAGAATTTTACTGGAAAGCTCGTATAAAATATGTTGTTACTGTGTCTCAATACATTTGTTGGAAAATGTCAAATGTTGGCAAGTTTTTGACGAAACATTTAGACAGTGATTCATCGTTATGGTCAGGGTATTTGGTCAGCATTCTTTACTCGGAAAATTAAAGATAAAACATGAAGCAGGAGATTCCGAGAAGCAATACTAACATGAAGCAGATGTTAATTAGGAAAGTAATCTCATCCAAATCTTAAATTACAAACATAGGTTCCGTTGTATGACAAAGCAGGAAGAAGTTACAATGCATTAAAACAGAGAAGCATATTTTCAAACCAAAAAACAACTAGCCGAATTTTTCTTGTCCCGAAACATCATAATAGAAACATAAAAATATATAACCATCAATATGCATTCCTCCGTATCCAAACCGCCTATCGTGGAGAACTTGAACTTTCTATTCAAAACAAAGATAAAGTAATGAACAAACTGATATTAAAGATGTAAACAAACTTGCGAATATAGATGATACATAAATATAAGAAGGATGAGTGGTACCGATTCATAGATAGCGCCATGTTCTGCATAGCAAATGAGATAGAGACAGTTTATAAAGTGGATTGTATATATCTTCAGAATGAAATGAAGT
This sequence comes from Sisymbrium irio, assembly GCA_000411075.1. NCBI lineage: Eukaryota > Viridiplantae > Streptophyta > Magnoliopsida > Brassicales > Brassicaceae > Sisymbrium > Sisymbrium irio. The sequence goes on along the minus strand of KE156216.1, from coordinate 82,959 downwards.
AGCTAGAATGAAACGGTGTAGTGTAGAATTCTGAGATTAACCAACTAACAATCTTCTCAATGAAATGAAAACACAAACAATGTTAATTAAGCTAACACTTATTCTGTCTGTGTTTGTTACCTTGTTCGCTTTGGAGGAGAGGATAAAAGATGAGTTTTAGCCTGAGAAAATGAGGCGTGTAAGTGTAAAAAGAGGCTGTGTACAAAAAGAAAAAGTATAAAAAGAGGCCAAACTTTTTTCCCGGTTGATTCTAAGTAATGAAAATGTGAGGTGCCACTTTAAAAGATAGCTGTCGAGTACTTACCGAGAATTAGATGTCATCTTCTCGGAATGTCAAAGCCAATCCTAAAAGGTAGCTGTACTTGGTACATGGGAAGGTAATTGTCGATGTGAGAGGAAAGTTGACTTCGAGCTTTGAAGGGGCAAATTCTTCTCGAATTGTTACCGAGAACAAGCTACTTTCGTTCTCGAGATGTGGAATTAGTTCTCGATATCTTCTCGGCCATGTCGTAGCAGAAGCTTTTGGTGACAGGTGATGGAAGTTCACCGCGAACCTACAAAGCTTTATCAAAAGCAACTACCATTTAGCTTAATTAAATAAATGATCCTATTTAACTAATACTCCCATTGTTAATAATTAAACAGTAATGTGGCACCTGTTACAGCCATTCATTTCCAAACAGAGATGTTGGTATTCCATAGCTTTGCTACTGTGGAAGTGTCATGAGAATTGAGGAATCAACAGCTCAAAACTACCGTGGGAAGAAGTACTTCACCTGTCCGACTGCAATGGTATGGTCTCATATGGCTTTTGTCTATTTTCCAAGATTCGCTGTCATGAATGGTTTATAGACTAATGTAGACTCTTATGAACATTTAGGAGAATGGAGAACACATTTGAAAATGGTGGGATGAAGCCGTAGAAGAGGAATTGAATAAACAACCATGAATCGCAGATGCATAGTGTGTTCAATATAGGGAACAACCCTGCGGTGGAGGCAATCAAAGCACAGGAGACGTCATTGACGGCTTTGCGTGAAAGCTTTGAGATATATAGTGCTGAGATTGAAGAAGTTAAGGACCACGCTGCACGGATTGAAGTAGAGATTGGCCATTTCAAAGAACTTATAGGGAGAGGTGATGAATATTTAGTACTCCTCATACTCATTGTGGTTGCTGTGATTGCTTACTTGGTTAAGTAGACAAAAGGCTTAACTTGTACGACAATGTTCGGTTAGAGATGCTTTCAAATTTCTAAACGTTACATAACAACTGTATTTCACGGTAACAATATGTTCCTTCCTCTGTCACTATGATTCTTCTTTCAATTGCTGAAAAAATTGACTTGCAGTTCTCGTTCTGTCCCTCGCTGTTTCTTCTTCTCTAACTCGTAAAGTTAGATCCACAACGTCGTCATCTCTTTCTTCTTCTTTCACACTGTATCTTCTTATTCTCTAAGTAGAACTCATTAAGTTTATCACTTGCTGGAATAGGTTTTTGTTCTCATTAGAAACGAGTTTGTAAAGATCGATCAACTTTGGCAATTTGTTTTTTTATTTCTCTTCACAATAAATCAATAACCACCAACCTCAACTGTTTATTTCGCACCATTAATGGTGCTTACCGTTTATTATTTAATTTAGAATTTTGATTTTGAATTTAACCGACATATCATCGGGACATACCGGCGACTTTGATTCTCGAAAAGAGGTTGGTGTTTGTTTTTGCAATAGAGTACGAAATCGAGAATTTAACGACGAGCTTTCGGCGATTTTTGCCACAACTTTCTGATAATTTTAAAATGCTCGGAAATATTTTAAAACTTATCAATTTCTGACAATTATCGACGACGTGTTACTGACAATTGCGGTTCATCGGTAGTTTTTTCTTTTCCGACAAGATTTACGACAAAACTGTGACAATATTTTTTTCTCAAAAATTTTCGGGAACTTAGCGACACCTCCGAAAATTTCTCACTGAATCGTTATACCGTTATGGTAAACCTATTGACGATTTTTTTTCACGGTAAAATTAGTCGTTATTGGAACATTTTCCTTGTAGTGTCTCTTGATATGAAACCAAGATAAATGTACTTTAGTGACATATGTAGACAAATCAATTATTTTAATATTTTTAAATTAATTTTTATATACCAAAAGTTGAGATATTATAGAAACACCCTACGAAGATTGTTAGAATAAAACACATCTCATTTTGGAGAAGAGTGGAACAAACAAAGAAACCTTCTTAAAAAAGTGGAGGCTGTATAAATATAGAAGTTATGGAGATTAGGAGATAATTTGATTTTTAATGAGTTACTAGATGTTGACCAATGATAAAGCACGAGATTATATTTTTGAAATAAATTTGTCATAATTAATTTTAATCAAATAATTCTTATAAAAATGATGTAAAATATAATTTTGATTTGATTTTTATAATTTACAGAATAATATATGTTATATAGTTAATAATTTAAATATTTTAAAATAAATTATACATTTTATATAAATATTATTATGACTAATGATAGTCAAGATAAGTATGAAGTGCATTTGATCATTTCAATCAAATGAATGACAAGTTTCTAAATGATTTTTTTTTATTGAAATTTTTTTTGACAAAACTGATAAACAAAATAGTGATATAAAGATTTTAAAAAATGGAGAATCGAAAGTAATTTTGTAGAAATTTTCTGAATTTTTTATTTGTTATAACATTTTTCTTAAGTTCTGGATCTTTTTATTATTAATATTATATTTTTATAATTTAAATTATTAATTAAAAATTTATATGTCACAACCTAAATAAGTTTATGGATTCGTCTCAGATTCCACCTACACTCACACTCATCATAAGTGTCTCAACCTAGAAAATATTAAGAAAATAAATAACTTTTTAAAAAATAGAAATTAAAATCTCTAATAAAAATTTTTATTTTATTAAATTAGTTATATTCAATACCATCACTGAATTTATTTATCTCCTATACATTATTAAAGGAACATGGAAGAAAATAACATCAATATTTCGTATGAATTATAAAAATATTGTGTTGATGTGTTATCATCCAAAATTTATCGTGAAACATATGAAAACTTCATAACAGATCAAAGAGCAGATCTTTATTCTCTTTAATAACTGTAGTTAAAGTCCAAATATAACCCAACTGATCTACCTATGTTCTAACTTTTATTGTCCTAAAATCTTTCAGCAATCAAAGAAATAGTCTCTTATTACACTTTTAACCAAGTTTTGTAACAATCCTAAATTGCACCAAAACAGATCTTTAGTCTCTTTAATAATTGTAGTTGGAGTCCAAATATTACCCAACTGATCTACCTATATTCTAACTTTTATTGTCCTAAAATCTTTCAGCAATCAAAGAAAGAGTCTCTTATAGCAATTTTAACCAAGTCTTGTAACAATCCTAAATTGCACCAAAACCCAGTTAAAAGTAAGATAACCATTAAGTCTCTCATAAAGTGTTGGTCTGGTTAAAGCACATGTGCTGTCTATGTGCCAACTAAGGCTCCGATTGGTGTTTTAGCTTTGAAGGCTTTAAACTTTTTAAAGCCATTAAAGTCAAAAAATTTACTAATCAGACTTTAGGCTTTAGACCACTTAAAATTCCGTGTAAAGCCTTTAAAGCCATCTTTTAAAAAAATTCTTTAATTTTGTTCATGTTTTTCTAAAGCCACAATTTCAGACTTTAGAAAAAAGCCAAAGTCCTTAAAACCTAAAGCGACAGTCTCAAACAAGCACAGCCTAAAACACACCGATAATTTAAACTAGTTCTTACGGTTTAGAGTTTACCCATAACTCCTACAACTATAATCGTACTTATTGCCTTTAAACCAGACCAAAAATCCTAAATTCTCCCCTTAGGTAGTTTCCCTGTATTTTTTAGTTGGTTTAATTCCTTTTTTTGCTTTTTGATGATAAGGTAAAACCGTTTTTTGTTAGTTATTTTTTTTTTAATCTTTTTCTTTTAAATTCTGCCGATATAAGACAATTTTTAATTTAAGAAAAGCTTTTACAATAATGCGCAATCCATCCCAACATTTTTGAATGTTGAAAAACAATCTACTTCGATATGTATCCTCTTAGCTGGTTGCTTCCATGAATTGTCGTTATCATGTTAGAATAACTGCTCTTAAAATAATAGTTTAGAACCAAAGGTCTACGCTACGTGTTTCATTTTCTTATAAAAACCCAATAATTTAGTCATTATTTTATTTTAAAAGACTATAATTTTGACGATCTAGTCTTAAAATAATAATTTAGAACCCAACGAGTTGGAGAGGGCAATATATTATTTCTGTTTCGAAGCGGATTCAGATGTGACTTATATAGTTAGGAGTTGGATGAGAAATAGAAGAAATCAAAAAGTGATCAATGGCGATTATCCATCAGCTGGTGAACATACGTCGCGATTCTTCATCAATACATCGCTGCACAGACGAACGTGTTTGGAACTCGATCGAGTTTGTTATGACTTTGGTCCAAATTGTTGCAGCTATAGTAGTTTTGACGCGAGTAAAAGGTGAACAACATCCAGAGATAATATGGATCATATGTTATACTTGTGGTTGTATTGCTACTCTTTCCATATTAGCTTGGCGTTTTTGGTATTACCATAATTATGTTTTCTCACTGAGAAGGTACATGTTTCTAGTCTCATATATATTTATATTCTTTTTACTTGTTAATTAGTTAGAAACTGAAATTGATAATGTTTTGGTCTAATTCGGTACGACTAGGACTCATAATGGTTTCACTGGTTTGCAGAATCAACCGAGTAGTGGAGAATTTGAATATGATACTTGAATATTTCTTCGTGGGTTGGTCTGTGTTGTTCGTATGGGTTTTTTTAAGTGGCAGCAGCTCAACATCATCCGTACATCGTACTACTCAACTCTTCGGGTACGCATCATACAGTTTTACAATATCATGTCATTGTAATAACCTTTTAGTAATTAAGATCAATCATCACTGTTGTTTTTGCAGGTTATGTATGGCTTTTCTTGCATTCGGTTCTATACGATATGTGCTTCCTAATCTAATATGTGGAGCTGTGTGTTTCTGTTTCACTGTTATATTTTTAATTGACGCTGTTTGGGACGTCGCTGAACTCATTCTCACGTTTATCCGCGAACAACTTGAGTAATTCAGTAGTTGCATGCATCAACCTATAAAAGGACGTTGGATCATGTTACTTTGCGAAGAAATGACTTTTTTCTTGCGTAGTTTCTTGGCTTTCTTCTGGGTAATAACCTCCAAACACCCCCTTCACTGGGATACATTTAGGGTTACATTTGCGACGCCATTGAAGCTTTGAGACGAACATAGAGAGGAGCTCCATGAGAGTGACAAAGACGAAGCCATTGGCGAAGTTGATTCAGGTCCGACCAGAGATAAGAACCGCTTTCTAGTGTTATCGGCTTCGAGTTACTTGTTCCCGTAACTGTGAAGGGACAAAGTTATTTTCTTATGTTTCGAATTTGACCCACTAATTATTTGATCTTTTGGATTTCTGCGTTATACTTTTCTAAGTTTATTTTTTTAACCAACAGATAAGCGTTTGTCCATTTTAAGACAATCATACTCGATCAGTCGATCCATATATAACATCTTAAGACAATCATATACTCGATCCATATATAAGATAGTTAGATGGCAACCCCTAGTCAATATTCTAAATATTTTTAGACACTAATTATACGGTCAAAGTGAGGTTAAAGTGTAATCAATTAATTGAAAGTAATCTGAGATTAGTTTTAAGAACTCTATTATCAGGAACTAGTCAAACTGCATTTTATCTGCGCAGACGCAGAGGTCATTGCCATATTTTGGTTATTATTTTAATTTTTCATGTAAAATACTATATTTGTTATGACCAATTTGGTTGACCATGTTTTTTAAAATAAATTTTTTGGTACTATGTACAATATTACAAAAATCTTTTGTTCAGTTTTCCTTCTTAGCGATCGTGCTTTTTTTCGTGTCTTGTCTTTGTCCTTGTTTATATCTTTCCCTAAACATAATATTAACAGATTTATTAATTATTTGTGAGGACATACAATTATAATATTATTGATTTTATATTTACCTTTTTTCTCTTTCTCATTTTATTTTGTTACGCGTCGTTAGCCTCTGTAACATAATCTTTCTCCTCTGTATCACATGTTGTCAATAATGTTTTTGTGTTTAAATGATATATAGTATTTTTGTTATTGGAACTAATAAAATCCGTAAATATTTACTTACTTTCATTTGAAGGCAGTCCCCGAAAAGCTTTTTTATACACAATATTGGTTAGATATTGTTTCCCTTGGTAGGTTTTGGAAGTGTCTATCACTCGAAGACCCTTTAGTGTGGTGACCCTTGATAAAACCACATATAGTTGGTCATGACTGAAAACCGGTTTTGAGAGGTAAATAGACACCTTTTTCAAGGTTTTCCCTTGACTCTTATTGATGGTCATGGTGTAGGACAGCCGGATGGGAAATTGTCTTCTCTTCAGAGTAAATGGGTGTTGTGTATCCTTCGGGAAAATATTATTCTTGGAATCAATACTTGCGACTTCTCGTTTTTTCCTGTGAGCATTTCAGCCCCGATTACTTTATTTCCCATATGTGTGACAATTAGTCTTGTACCATTGCACAGAGTCACAGACTATTGTGTGGATTTATGTTCCGAATCAGCATTATTGGAGCACCAACTTTTAGGATCAGTCGGTATGCTGAGATTCCCGGGAACTCTAAGGAATTAAGATAATCCAACGGGTAAGACATGTGGATATTGTCGTCTTTGGCTTCGTCTTGACCAACACTGTCTCCACTGAGGTATTCTTATTCTAGATCAGTTAACTTCGATAGTATATAACAGTTTATTTCGTCGACAGTCTCCTTTATAGGTGTTAGTATTGCGGCCTCCGTTAAGATCTCCCTCCTCCTAAGCGTTTCTTCTAAGCTTGGATATACAGATCCACATAAAACCTCCATTGGATTACTCTGATTTTGAGGTGAGGCATACTGGATAGTAACATAGTCTGTTGTTTATCTATTTTCACCATTTTCTTTTTTTAGGGTTGTGTAATTGCTTTTTCACATCATATTTTATTTTTGTTAACCGTATTTTTATATTCAATTTACTTTAAATTTCTAACATTTGTTTTATATTTTTATTATTAATTTAAAAACTTTTGATATATACATTACATTTTTTTTTTAGTTTTTTGTGTGGGTAGTAATTAATTTGATATTTTTAGATTTTAGGTCTTTTATATATTAAACAGTTAGTTGAGTAATTGAAAAGTGTATTTGTTTAATTAAGGACTTTAGATATTTGAAAAGTGTATTTTTATAGTAATTGTATGTTAATTTAATGTTTATTACTAATTTATTTACCGAATCAATTTTTTAGAGAATTTGTAGGAGTTGGATTTTCAATGCATTTAAAAAGTTTCAGATTCTATTGTTATTGGTTTATGTATATATATTTGTATTTTTATTAAATAACTTGGAAATAATATTTATATGTTTATGTTTCTTTTTAATTTTTTTATTGTAAAAACTTTCCTGTTTATTTTTTAGACTTCTAAAATTTTATTTTTGGTTATTTTAATATTTTGTAACAATTAAAAATATATTTATAATTTGGTCTTAGGTCTTAGCCCTTTAAAAATACACGGCATTATTTTAGGGCTTCAATAATTGTATTTCCCAAATATGGTGTCTGAATAAATGAAAACAAAATCAAAAATAAAATAAAATAATTTTTCTAAAAGTATTGTGTACAGTTGAATTTGCAATCTGCAATTTTAATTTTACTACCCGAATAAAAATACAAATATGTTTCACCATTTGTCGTATAAAACTTTTGTTTAAGTAACAGTAACCAACGTGGACTCTAATCTAAAATATAAGTTATTTTGTACGGTTTGATACTATGTTTTAATTAGGTTATTTTGTTTCAGTTTTGACATTTACAAAAGTAAATGTTTTACATTCCGACGTAATTACAATAGGACTGTGTTTTCTAATCGTATTAGGACAGGGCACCTTAACATCACATAACAGAAAATTCTCTTTTTGTAGTACACACTGAGTGGGGAAAAAATATATCAATATACTTTCATGACCAATGTTAATAAACAGATTTTTTCCACACACAAAAAAAAACAGATAAATAAGATTGTGGCCAACGTGACCTTAGGTGATGCGCTTTAAAAAGAGTTAATTATTATGTTGAGGCAATAGTTCGAACCTGTAACACATCTTACACATACACACAATTGTTTTGTTTATTTGCTAACTAACCGATGACAAGTAAGACATTGGGTGCATTGTACTCAGCAGTCCAGTTACAAATCTGTTTACGGAAAAAAACAGAAAGCGCAATAGTATTATCCTGGAAATGAATTAAGTTTTAGGTCCGATCAGATAAACACAAAGACATTATGGACGGGTGAAGCCAGAGTGCGTATGCACCAAAACCCAAACTATCGTACGCACCTGATTATACAGGTCTATCGTAACTCCAATTTTGATCACTTTATATTTACACTCCAATTTTTATCACTTCACATATTAACTCCAACTTTTATCACTTCACATGTGTCCAACATCAAGTGAAAGTGCAAGTAATCATAGAGCAAATGTTATTTTAATTTTAAATTCTGTCAGTGAAGTATCACAAACCCTCAAGCACAAATACAGAGGTGTTTCTATCAAACATGAGTTTATAGATAAGAGCCAATTTCTGATTACCAAAACTATCAAAGCATTACAACAACTGTGTAATCAGTTGGTCGCACGATCTCTTGGACATCTTGGCATATGAATAACAAAGAAACTGGTTTTATCAGAACTTATAGTCCACCTCTAAAGCGTAGTGCCGCTGCAATAAAAAATTCTTAGCCACAAAACTATATGTAATCCTAAACAAACAAACACGGTGCAAAATAAAATAAGCTGTAACCTCAAACCCTGAGGAGCTGCATTTTGGTAGATAAAACGATACGTAGAGACTTGAGAGTCGCCATAATACCGTATCTTTTAAGAACAAAATCATCCGAAGCTCTTCACATGGTTAAACCGGGCCAGTTCTCATTTGGAAGCCATACACTTAGAATGTGAGGCTCGGACTCTAAAGCTAACACTCTTCCATTAGGTTTCCTTATTCTCTCTGCTTCACCTGCATAATCAATTGACACAAAGAAATGCTTAATCATAACAAAACCTGTATGTTCCATTGTCTCCAAACATCACTTTGCTTATGGTCATTGGTCTACTGAATCACCTCAATTTCTCAACCGTCACTTGTTTCAACCACAGTCCTTGAATGTCCAAGTTTTGCCACCTTCATTTAATTTTCATGTTCAAATCCTTATATATATCATATAGCATTTAGAAGAAGGAAAAAAAGTTTGCATTGGGTATTGAGACAGCATCTCTTGTAAGTCACAATAAACAGAATAGTTTATCCCAAATCCATATTTTAATGTGATACTTTCGTAAATGCTCAACGGGAAAATACCAGCAGTTCTGGAAGAAGAACAATAAAGAGTGCTCTAAGTTTATAAATTCTTTTTTACATCATAGAAAACGTATTTTGGCAAATGAGTTTCTAGTCTTCTGTCACTGATATATATATTCACATGACCTAAGCTTACCTTGTAATGTTTTGTATGATACAACTATTATTGTTGGATTAATGCNCTGAGGAGCTGCATTTTGGTAGATAAAACGATACGTAGAGACTTGAGAGTCGCCATAATACCGTATCTTTTAAGAACAAAATCATCCGAAGCTCTTCACATGGTTAAACCGGGCCAGTTCTCATTTGGAAGCCATACACTTAGAATGTGAGGCTCGGACTCTAAAGCTAACACTCTTCCATTAGGTTTCCTTATTCTCTCTGCTTCACCTGCATAATCAATTGACACAAAGAAATGCTTAATCATAACAAAACCTGTATGTTCCATTGTCTCCAAACATCACTTTGCTTATGGTCATTGGTCTACTGAATCACCTCAATTTCTCAACCGTCACTTGTTTCAACCACAGTCCTTGAATGTCCAAGTTTTGCCACCTTCATTTAATTTTCATGTTCAAATCCTTATATATATCATATAGCATTTAGAAGAAGGAAAAAAAGTTTGCATTGGGTATTGAGACAGCATCTCTTGTAAGTCACAATAAACAGAATAGTTTATCCCAAATCCATATTTTAATGTGATACTTTCGTAAATGCTCAACGGGAAAATACCAGCAGTTCTGGAAGAAGAACAATAAAGAGTGCTCTAAGTTTATAAATTCTTTTTTACATCATAGAAAACGTATTTTGGCAAATGAGTTTCTAGTCTTCTGTCACTGATATATATATTCACATGACCTAAGCTTACCTTGTAATGTTTTGTATGATACAACTATTATTGTTGGATTAATGCATTATAAGGATGGTAGGTGTTGTTATTTGAGTAACGTACAAGTACCTTGGGGTTGACCGTATAGTCAGGATGATCACTGAGAGGTGCTGATTTCCAGAACACATGTGGCATTATCTCGAAGTGAAAGGCCGACGGTGATATTCCTGCTGTTTTTGTTGGAATAGATTTAGTCTTTCTTTTAACGATGTTATTGTGAATGATCCAAGAAGGTTAAACGTGACGTAGTTGTGTAGCTTACATATCTTTCTATTGAGGTCTTATTTTTTAATGGCAGAGTGTTGCTAACCGATCTGTATTGAAACTATTTTTTTTTGTCCTATAATGCAATGCAGCAGGCAACAGGTAAGAGCAAGCGGCTAATGCAAATAATTTACTGAAATTACAGTTTTCTTATTATAAAATGCATTAAAATGAACAATGATCAATGTCTCAATTTTTTGTTCTCTTTTCCCATGAATGCAATTACAACAGAAAACATGGAAACGGCTTTTACGAATCTGTACGGCCCAGCTTTGAAGTGAAGGGGAGGTGAGCCGACGGCTATATTAGTCCTAGAGAACGACAAAGAGAATACATGTTGGATTTTGATAATTAATGGATTCGAGGTTCAAAATCATTTGGTTGTTAATGGGCTAGTTGTGTGAAAAAGCCTGGCGATCTCAGGACGGAGTTTTGCGTGTGGTTTGCTGCGCAGAGAGGCGACACGTGTCAAAAAATAAAGAGTGATTTGGCTAATTATAAAATAGATTGGTCCCAAATAAAATTTATGTATATTTAATATATGTCACAACAATTTTTAAAACATCGTTTAGCAAATTAACTGGTTACAAAGGAGCTGTCCTCAAAGTAAATGACTAAATATGTTAGAATATCTGCTCTTAAAATAATAGTTTAGAACCAAAGGTCTACGCTACGTGTTTCGTTTGTTTTAAAAAACCCTATAATTTAGTCATTATTTTATTTTAAAAGACTATAATTTTGACGATCTAGTCTTAAATATTAATTTAGAACCAACGAGTTGGAGAGGGCAATATATTATTTCGATGAGAATTTATCGGTGACTTTATAGTTAGGAGTTGGATGAGAAATAGAAGAAATAAAAAAGTCATCAATGGCGATTATTCATCAACTGTTGAGCATACGTGGCTCTTCATCAATACATCGCTGCGCAGACGAACGCGTTTGCAACTCGATCGAGTTTGTTATGACTTTGATCCAAATCGTTGCAGCTATAGTAGTTTTGGCACGAGCAAAAGGTGAACAACATCCAGAGACAATATGGATCATATGTTATACTTGTGGTATTATTGCCACTCTTCCCATATTATCTTGGCGTTTTTGGTATTACCATAATTATGTTTTCTCACTGAGAAGGTACATGTTTCTAATCTCTTTTTTATTTATACTCTAGTACTCGTTAATCAGTTAGAAACTGAAATCGATAATGTTTGGTCTAATTCGGTTCGACTAGGACTCATAATGGTTTAACTGGTTTGCAGAATCAACCGAGTAATGGACAATTTGAATATGATCCTTGAATATTTCTTCGTGGGTTGGTTTGTGTTGTTCGTATGGGTTTTTTTCATTGGCAGCAACTCAACATCATCCCTAGATCCCTAGATCAGCATTGTTTCTTTTTGCAGGTTATGTATGCTTTTCTTGTATTCGGTTCTATACGATATGTACTTCCTAATCTAATATGTGCAGCTATGTGTTTCTGTTTCACTGTTATATTTTTAGTTGACACTGTTTGGGACGTCACTAAACTCATTGTCACGCTCATCCGCGAACAACTTGCGCGCATCACCCTCTAAAAGGATCGATGTTGGATCATGTTGTTTACTTCTTTCCATTGCATTTAAAGTTTTGTAATACTCTTTATATACATTTATTTATTTATTAAAATTAAGGCAAACTAAGTATTGCTCTGATTTTGATTTACAAAGTTGTATGATGATTGTACATATATCTACTCGATTTCAGAATGCACGTAATCTCTGAACACAAAGTTCTTCTCTTTTTCATGTAAAGTATATGCAGTAGCAGCTGAAATCAGGGCTAAACCGGCAAGAACCAAACGAATTTGAACATCTGAAGGAACACCAGCGGTGGCAGCAAAGAAAACAGTAGTGCCAGCAAGAAACTTCTTGAGGACTTGGAAACCGTTGTAAGCTCCTTTGCATGAGGAACACACTTGTGTATGCTGCTCAAATCGATCCAGCATCTGTGTTTTTTTTTTTTTAAGGTTCAAATTAAACATTTTCAGACATGAAGTAGAGATGAATGATGTTGGAATGCATGGATCGATGGCTTACCTCGCGCTTGGTTAAGACAGTTGAAGGGAGAGGTTGGTTAGCTGTAGTTGAGCCGAACCACTCAGGCTGACTCTTGCCATGCCGTCTGAGCCAGTTTCTGAAAGCTAGAACGAAACGGTCTGCTTGAGTTGGAGTGAATGTGAGCTTTGTGTACTGTTTGTTCACATCATAGTCTGGTGACTCCATTGATTTAGAGAGAAACACTTTCTCTTGTCCCTGAAGTACAATCATGTCTCCGTCATAGACTAAGTTAGAAGTCCAGTGTTCATACCATCTCGGCACAACCTAACAAGGAAAAGCATCAGAAACTTCTGCAGACAAATGGGATTTGACATGGGATCAAAGATCGTTTGTTTTACCTGCCACCAAGCGGGTCCTGGTACAGAGAACTGAAAGAAGTTACGGGCGCTGCAAACAATGGAACGGGTCTTTCCTGGAGCCATTGGTATATTGAATGAGCAAATCCAAATAACCCATTTTTGGTTACCAACGATTGGTAACTTCGCATCTATCTCAATTCTGTACACAAACACATAAACAATCCTAGTAAGTATGGAAACTGTACACTAACCAATTATGTGTTGTGCGGGTAAGACAAGACTCACTTGTTAAGAGAATAGCACGGAGCAACGAATTTCGCTGTAATCTTTGGATTGTCGTCATTCGCACCTTGGAAACCCCAAGGACCACTTGACTCCACCTTAAAAGGCAATGGTTTCGCTCTGTCTCTTCTTCCTGTAACCTGTTTACAAACACGAAAGCCTCGTCTGATGATTATGTTTCCTTTCAGTAAATGCAAACACATTGAGTCGTTTGCAAGAGAAAAGCACACCTTGTGATGAGCAAAATCGATATGGGAAGGATCAGATACGTTTTCCATAAGAGTATCATATCCATAAAAAAGATCCCTTTGAATCGTCACCGTTGAAAACTCTGGTTTATCAAAGTCATCCGGCAACCTAAAATGTTAAGAAAATCAAAGTTATTAAGTCTGCAACCAATTTCAACGCCAAGAAGATAAAAAACGTCTCTCTCGTTACCTAGGAGGTTCAATTGAATTAGCTCTGTCCCATCCATTTTCATCAGGCCACACAAAGAGAAGACCCTGAGACACCATTGTCGGGAACTTAATAGCACAAGCTCTCGGCGATTTAACAGCACGAGCTTCAGGACCTGAAGTAGAAGCCTGTGGAATCCTAGTGCAAGATCCACACCCGGCAAAAGACCATCCATGATATGAACATTGCAAGTGTCCATTCTCATCCAACCTTCCTTCCTACAAAACCCACAATGCATCAACACATCTACTTCCAAATATACATTAAGCTCCACTTATTTAACAGCCAAAAGCTACACAAAATATCTAACAACTGATTAAAGCTCAAGACTTCTGTCTGAAGTTGACTTCTTTTGTTGCTCATGTCAACAACAAAACAACTTAGTCTGATCTTAATACTTTATGCTTATATACATTACATTATAAGTTAAGATCCACTTATTTAACAGCCAAAAGCTACACAAAATGTCTAACAACTGACTTAAAGCTCAAAACTTCTGTCTGAAAATTGACTTCTCTTGTTGCTCATGTCAATAAAAAAACAAAGACATAACTGTTCCGAGTCTAATCTTTATATTATATGCCAATATAAGGTAAGCTCCACTTATTTAATAGCCAAAAGATACACAAAAATGTCTAAAAACTGATTAGAGCTCTAGACTTCTGTCTGAAAGTTGACTTCTTTTGTTGCTCATGTCAATAACAAAACAAAGACATAACTGTTTCTGATTCTGATCTTAATATTTTATTCTAAACATGTGGTGAAGCTGATCAGATATAATAAACAAATCATCTCCAATAGTTTATTCATCTAATCCAAGTCACAGTACTTAACTAAACTACTTGTTCAGAGAGAGAGAGAGAGAGAGAGATTACAGATAAAGGAGCGAGCCTGTGAGGGCAGAGATCATCAAAGGCAGCCCATTTCTGATCGTTCCGGTCAAACCAGAGGACGAGGTCTCGACCCAGAAGCTGAAACGGGGTTGGTGAATTCGGATCCAAATCTTCAACCAGAGAAACCGGATACCAATGGTCTCTCCACTTGAACTCAGACCCTTCCTCTTCCTTCTCTCCACCGTACTCTTCTTCTATCCGACTCTCCTCCGCCGGATCTGAAGTGGGTACTGACGGTGGCGCCGCCACGCGAAGAGGGTTGTCGAAAAGTTTCGGTCTTTGATGAGAAATCGAGACTCTTGTGGAGTTGGTGGTGGTGGGAGATAAAAAAGGAATCTTTATGAATTTGGATTTGGTGAGTGTTGCAGAAGCAGAAGAGACTAAAACAACTGACATTTTTTCTAAGTATGGATTCGGATTTGGTGATTGTTTTTAATGTCTTGCGTTTGATTATTCTTAACGAAGCTTCTGAAAACTGCGAGAAGATGAAGAAGGAAGATGAGGAAGAAGAGATTGCGTGCAAGTTTTTGCGTTTTTCTTTCCTTTGGCTGTTGTCTTTTAACGAGAAACTGTTGAACAAATGTGTTTAACACGTGGCGGGTTTTGGCACTTGGCATATATGAACGTTGATCAAAGGCTTTTAGTGAGTTTGTTTTGCTGTCGGAACATATCAAAATTCCTGTTTGGGTTCTACTTTTCAACCAAATCTATGGCTGTCCCAAATCTATGGCTTCTTGCATTGTTTTATTTATTTCGAGTATCTACAATTAATCAACGATTTTTTTTTTTAAATGTATTAGAAAATTAGGGTATTCAACTGATGTGTTGAATATGTTCTTTTTTTGTGTTCATGAATATGTTGAGCGGTTGATAAATACGATGAGTTTTAGTGTGTTGGTTTGTAATGGGCTAATAACATGTTCGGAATATTAGGTTTTATATCTCTACCGCCAATAGTTGGATCCTTTGCCCTAATTAACCAATGAAATCTAAACACTTTAGTAAAACTTAAATTGAACATTAGGAATCAACACCATGATAAAATGAAAAGAAAAAAAAAAACACATACATCATTTGTAATGGCAACATAGTCATATAATGATCTCACTGACTTCATAGATCTACGTTGATCATAAAGTCAAATTTTTCGAAGGACAATGAGGTATTGCATTCCACGTTTGGCTTTAGCTACTTGAGGAAGCATTTCTTGTGTCTTCTTCTTCACAAGCTCATAGGTTTTCTCCATCACATCTTCGCCAAAATGTGAAGCCACAAATCCTCCAACCGTGACCTTAAATGAGACTGTTAAATACTCTGGGTCTAACGGATATTCCCCCTTCGCATGGCTAATTTTTTCGAAAGCTTCAGTCGTGAAACAATTGTTGTCCTCGATGATTCCTTTTAACTCATCCTCGTGTGCAAGATAGATAGGCAATTTGAAAGTGTCAAGCTTTTCTTGATCAATAAGACCCTTTTGATTAGAAGATTAAAATCGCGCATGTTAGTATATATTGATTAATACTCATATTATGATATAAAAATGTTATAAACAATTTGTGGTTTTGATTTTTTTTACCTGCTTAGCGATTTCATCAAGGGAAGATCCAATGAAATCAATCATCATTCCATTAACAGTTTCGGACATTTGAACTCCATTTGGTAGACCTTGTCCAAGAAGCAATAGCAATCCACCGGACACGAGTTCTTGAGCTCTCGCGTTCAAGAAACTCTCCATGTCGGTCTCATATTGATCAAGATACAATTTTGCTACATTTTTTGAGAATCCGGTGCAATGTATGTCTTTGTTCCACACCGGAGAATCACGATCTTGAACTCCTTTGGGAATCACTGATACGAAATGGAGTGAGAAAGAAGAAACTCCCACATGGAAACTGTTTTTAGGAAGAACACGACCAAAGAAAGAACCCGGAACTCCAGTTGCGAAATATCTTCTATCTGGAGGAAGTGTCTTGAAGAGAGTGTTGAAATCGTTGTTTGAAGAATCATTGAAGAAAACTTGGAACTCAATGTCTTTTTGACACTTTTGTCCCACGGCATCTATTATGGTTTGTACCAAGGCAAAAGTGTTAGGTCCAGTGGAACAACCGAAGTCTGCTATATTAATGAGACTTGAAGTAATATCGATGTCGAGCTGGGTAGAGATGGCTTCGTTGATCTTCTCTTTTGCGGCTTCAAGCAATGCTCCCTAATGAACCGTAATTGTTTTGCAATCAATATCTCAAGCTCAAAAGAGATTATTGTTGGTATATAATACGAATTCATATATTAGTAAATAATAAACCTGGTATCTCGAATGTTGTTGGTAACTGTTAGGACCTTCACCACCGATCATCGTGAATGCATTCGACATGTTTATCTTCTCTCTCTTGTCTTTTGATTATCGTTTTTGGTATGTGTGTCTCTGTGTGTGTGTGTGTGAGGTGTGATAATTGTTTTGGTTGCTAGACCTTCTTTGGATATACAAGATATATATATATCAATGGCCTTTGGGATATCGGAGGCGATACTATTGCTAAATTGACTAATCAATAAGATATTGGAACTACTATGCTTGAATTATTTTTTCACGGAGTATTACTGTATATGCCTATTATTGAAAACATCTGCTTGAGAGCAGAACTTTTTGTAGAGGCTGCGAACTTAATTGGACTTGTCTTCCAACTTGTTCCATAAAACGTGCGAATAAAAAAAACTATCTTTACATATTTGACTCAAAAAACTAATATTATGTATATAGTATACAGTAGTTGGTAAATGAAGGATAGAACTGCTTGAATAATAGGTTTCAGTATTTGGTCTTTGTTGAATAAGTCTTAGGAGAATAAGTCCACGAGTTTGTAGGAGAAAATCTTGTAGCTGTTATTTCAATATCTGTTGGAGTTTGTTCGTATTTCAGTTGTACTAAAGTCTATTTAAAGACTGTTCTTTGAAGTTAATAAAACAAGCCGTAGAAGTTCTAAAAACCTGCAACTCATAAACCTGCAATTTCAGTTCCTAATAGCTTTATAGATACAACAGTAAAATTATGATAGAGATTTTAGATATATAAAAATTAGTCTTTAATTGGTTATTTAATCTGAAAAATATAATCCTGAGATATAAATTTAATAACGTGACAATTCATTTTATACACTTGCTTTTCAGTTTAAGTATGGATTGTGTTATAGCACTAACGCTAATACAAACTATAATGCTCTTATATCAATATTTTGATATGATACTTGAAAGAAAAATAGGGTAAAACATTTACAATTGAAAAGTATACTATTTTGTTCACAATTTAGCATTTTAGATATAAAAAATAGGGTTTAGAGATTAATATTTTTAGGTTTATAATAGCGTCGACTAGCTAGAGCATTAATATAACCCAAGTCCAGAAACAATTGTAGCTATTCGGATAGATCTGGTTGATTATATGTGAGGAAAAATGTAACTTGGTATTCTAGCTAAAAAAGTAGACAAGATGGTTTGGCCGCTTGTATGGAGATTTATTCCAAATGTACTACAAAAGCCAGACATGGTAGGGGGGTTTACTACGTCTCTAAAAATTTACTATTAGTCTGTCAAGTTTGATTAAATGCAGTAAATAGTTTGTTTTGTGCTGGATTTTTTCCTTAGAAAAGTAACTTTTTTAAAAAAAAAATTCTTAATTGCGAAGGTAAATACTAAATAGTTCAGAGTGATTTTTCTGGATGTCAATCCAAACATGCCACATGAGTATCATTTTATTGGGATGGCAACAAGAAGGTGATCAAAACATTTAACCTCCCATACGAAGCATCCAACTTCCTAGAAAAACTCAACGTAGTTAGCTAGCATTAATTCTGCCGAAATTGGGCTCCAAGTGAGCCAAGTTAGCAAGTTCACCTTCGGATCAAAATCATCTACAATTGAAAAACTAATTACTGTTAATGAGTTGAAAAAGAGAAGATTTACACAGAGTTTTGTAAACCGAAAGATGAACTTTATTGATTTAAAACTTGTTATTTACATCAAAGTTCAAGTTGATTTATATATAAAATAAATAGACACAATCATACGATTACGTCTCTTTATAAACGACACTACCGAACCGTTGCAACTCTTCACCAGAAACTCAATTATTACCAACATTTCTCCTTAATTGAGTTTATGTCTTACTCTAAGCTTCTTCCTTAGCACTTCAGACCCTGATATTGGTAACACTAACTTTGTCAATTCGAACATCATCTTTGTCAATCCGGACTCCAACTTCATCCTACTCTTAACTTGTAAAGTCCATTTGTGGTTTATTATTTTTTTATGGATAAGACAAAAAATCTTCTTTGACTTCTTTGTTTCTTTCTCAATCTCCACCTTTTTCTTTCTTCAACTACCATGTTTCTAGCCACCTTTTCATTATGTAAAATGAAAACTGTATACCTTTTGATTGCTCCACGTTTTGCTTTCACATCTAATTTACTTCTCTTCTCACCGACAGTACATGAACAATCATAACTTGCTAAATATCTTCCACTTTCCAACTGTTGGTTCGTGCTCACTCCTTTTTTTTTCAATTAGCCTGCTCTTTTTCTTCATCTCTGATTGTTCGCTTCTTCCCTGTGTTGTTGATGTTTTATATCTCTCTTTTTCTCTGAATTTCTTTTTTCTTTAGATCATCAGAAAATTTCTGATAAAATTGTGATTATCACAATAAAATATCTTCTTTCCTCTGTGTGTTTTCTCCTACGTGATCTTTCATCACTTCTCTGTAACCCGGCACTTGAAACACTTCTTTAATGATCTTCTCTTCTTAACTTGTCATCACTTGGATATTTCCTTTTCATGCCATCATGTTTGCATCTTCTTTTATTTCTTTGTATATTCCTTTGCACCATCACTGCTCCATTTTTTTATGAGGTAAGCATCCTCTTCTCTCTTTTTTTTTTTTGCTTGGTGTCTCTATTTGACCACCATCACATTCACGTCTCGTGCGTGAAATCTTCGACCATTCTTTTTTTTTGATAAAAATGATTTGGTAATGATGAGGCAATGAGATATCTTCGACCATTCTTCTAAGCTCAGGTTCGCTCTCTCGACCTTCCTAACCTTCCATTTGTTCACCATGTGCCCTGGCTTCTTACACGCAAAGCCAAAGAAGAATGGTCGCTCTGTTGGAGATAGGTTTAGCACCTCTCCAAAAAGCCCTTTTTAAACCGAGATCAACCCATTTTAGTTATTTAATTATCTTATACCGGATATTATTTTAAAAAGAGGTAAATCTCTACTACGGCAAATAAGGAAAAGGTAATGAA
>KE156216.1:45775-56564 GCA_000411075.1 Sisymbrium irio | reverse complement strand
GATTTTGACGATAGATGATTCGACGATGATTTCTGGAAATGACGATTCAATGATTCAATGAATTAATTACGGAGGAGAGAGGTGGAAAATGAGCAGAGGCGGACGATGACGATGACGAGCAGATGCAGATGACGACGACGGCGAGAATGACGACGATTGTTTTCTAAAGGAAAGATACGCGAGTTTAAGTTTAACAAGGGCAAAAGTAGTCAATAAATTAAATAACTAAAACATTTTGGTCATTTTCAGCTTCTTTAAACATTTCCGGAATAGAAACTAAGAATTATAACATTTTGGTAAATTGCCCTATTTTTTATAATAGGCAGTTTAATTTAAACTCAAAAAGAATAAAATATATTTTGGATTAAGGCACATTTTAGACTCATGAAAAATCAAAGTAGCCCTTAAAAGAGACTAAAATAAATTCTGTTACCCTAAATTTAATAAAATATTTTTCTTTTTTTTTCCGTCTCTCTTCTTAGACATTACAAACCCTAATTTTTTTTCCCGACGTTTCTTTTTCTTTACACCGGTAAAATCTGAATCTCCTCGGTAAATCGGCCAATTAAATCCAGCTTAGAAATCTGGTGATCAGGCGACCGTATTTCACAATCACAGTTTCTGAAGAATGTAACGAAAAAGCTCACCTCTTCCTGAAAAGAAACAATGAACGCTTTGTCTAGTAAAGGCGAAACTCTCCAACTAATTGGAAACTTTGCCTTGAAAAGGTTCCGAGCATATTTAAAAGAGTTCATAATCTGTTTATTTAAACCTAAGTGTGTTGAGAGTTAACAACTCCTTTGTTTATATCTGAATTCTAGGATTCATTGACGGACAATGTGATATATTGTGGTTTTTAGGTATTTTAACCATGATATAAGTTGTGTTTTTAAAGTCTTTTTAGTTTTTTTCGAGTCTAATTGAGTTTTTTACAGGTTTAAGTATGTTTTGGATTTTGTTGGAGATTTTGGAGCAATTGAAGTTTGATAGCTGAAGAGAGCAACTCGGAGTGAAGTTTTGGACCGCGTATCGGTCGATGCAGCCTTTGCATCGGTTGATGCAGGTCGCGACCAAAAGTTCATTCCACAGATTTTACAAGTTTAAAGAAAAAAAATTGCTCAGAAGTTTCAGATATTTACAAATTAAGTTTTTTCGGGTTTTTTCTTATTTATATGTATTTAAGGTCATTGTTTAGACCTATCATCTTATCATCCTTTATTCTAGAGAGAGATTTTGCAGAGAAGAATTCAGACTCCTTCAGGGAAGATTCAGAACTCCATTAATTTTATTCTCATCTCTTTTATACAATCTTATTAAATTATTATTTATGTTTCATTAATCATATCTGAGTAATTTGCTAGTTAGAGTTAGGGTTTCTCATAAGGGTTTTCTTGGATTGTTAGGTTGATTGATTAATTAAAGATTATGATCACTATTTCTTCATCTAGGTTGTGGTTAATGCTTGATATGAACTGATGAGTCAGATGTTGATTCTCACAGCGAAAGTTGGTTAATTAGCTAGAAAGAACCCTAGGTGAGCAAAATACTTATCTGCAAAGGAATTTAATTTATGGATTTTGTGAACAGATCAAACCAGGAATTATTGAATGTTTAAACTTTAGAACTCGCAAAGAAAATTGGTTTTCGAGGTTGTTAGACATAGATAATTTTCGCAGTAACAGCTGGTTCACTTTACCATTGTGTTTTGAATTCTAGAACCTAGCAGAATCCTGATTAACTAATTAGCTTGCATCCATGATTTTTTGAGAATACTCTGAGCCTAACGTTTTCTCCTATTGAATCTTAATCCGATTTAAATAGATTTTATGCCTTTTAAATACAATCATTCTTTTTTTGTTTAGATATGAGCCATAAATGGGCCTATAAGAAATCATCTCTCGGATAGTTTAAAAAGGCTCTATAAGTGAAGGAAAAAATGAAAGTGACGGAGGAAAAAATGGCTGCGTTAAATGGGCTACGTAACACACGTAGTTATGGACATGCCCAAAGGAAAAAAGACAAACACATGTAAAGAAAAATAAGTGTGCTAGTGGGGCTGGTTTGTTGGTGATGTGGCGATATGTTATTAGTAGAGAATAACAGAAATTTATGACCTGGCATTAATCTGACATGGACATCCTGAGGAAGCTGTGAATCTTCCATTTTATATTATGATGATTTTGTGCAATTACTCTCAATTATAAATTTATTTTCAACCATATATTTATTGAACGGTAAACAGCTGTGGTTTATTCTCAAATAAAAAAACTAATAAATCTAACTCAGTTTCATCCCTAACAAACTCAACAATAATAAAAAATCAAATTCGGCTTAATATCTCGACAACAAATGCCGAATTGTACTATATGTATAAAGTATCTCTACACATAAGTGCCTCTACACATAAGTACCTTCAAAAAACTAAGGGAAAACAGTCGATTCCCCTACAAACTATATTAGTCACCTTTCTACATATACACGAACTATGAAAAAATGCCAAAAACGTCACAAACTATATAAATTTTTAAATTTCAAACATCAACTTCAAAAATACGGCTAATTACACTAAAAATATTATATATATTGGTTTATTGTGGCTTGCCTACCCCGATGCCAGACAGATGGACGACTGGTTCAGCTCGGTTTGAGATTAGACCAAAACCAATCTGATTAGAGTATACGACGTCGTTTTGTCATTCTTTTATTTGGTTTTGACTCACAGACAAATTTTGACGACGTTAAGATTTGGAGGAAATCGAAATTAGGGGTTCTTCAGATTTTGAGAGGAGAGTGTGAGAGTGACATAATGGGTGAAACAGGAAGAGGTTTCCGACCCATTGTAGATGTGAAGAACGTGTGAGATTACTTACATCACGAACCACACTAACCCAAAAAGACTATTTCATGCTTGTCCATATGGAAATGAGGTATCGATGATAGACTTTATAGGTTCTTGTTTACATTTTTGGTTTGTCTCATCATTATGTTTGCTCACGTCTATCAATATTAGATTCTTCAGTGGATGTTAAGTTATGTATTAACCAAACGTATTTGTGAGTAAATAAGATTTTTAAAAGGTTAGAATGACTAAATTTTATTTTTGTTTTTTTGGTTGTGGTGATTGTAGAAGAATTATAAAACCAATGGACGGATGAATTAATGGTTGAAGAGATTGATGATATAAAACCAAAATGTGGTGATTTTAAAAATACATCCTATTTAGAAAAGGGGTTAGAGGTTTTTGAATCAGAAATGGAGAATCTTATTATGGAGATAAGGACTTGTGAAGCTGTGGTTGGCAGGTTTCAGAAGGAGCTAAGAGGTTTTGAAAAGGAGATTGAAGATTGCAAGATGGAGATAAGAGATTTGAGGAACATGGTTGTGTGTGTTGTGGTGATTGTTCTCTTGTTTGAATTTCTAATGTAGTTTGTTTGAACTTGTCTTGGTAATGTATGTTGTGGTGACTGTTCTCTCAGTTTGTAGAACTTCTCTTGGTAATGTATTGTGGTGGTAACTTGTTTAAAGGTTTGGAATGAAATTTGAATACATTTTTAATCTCTATTCTTTTTTAGAATTTATTACCATCGAACAAGAAAAAGGAAACAAAAACCTTAATGGTTCCAATTTTTTTGATAAATATATGATTTTGAATCCAAAAAACAAAGGGATCATATTATATACGGTACAAAGCATACCCAACACATCAAAAAAATAGTCATAAACAACACTTAAACCTACCAAAATACAACCAAAATACCACCCAAAATACATCATATTTGGTCCGAAACTCCACCACGGCAGAAAATTCACCACAGCCAAAACTCTTACAAGCTCTGAAATCTCGAAAACAAAAAGGACAACATACAAACCATAATCAAAAACCTGAAGCCTGAAACTAAAAACAATAACCAAAGGAGATGAAAAAGAGGCTTACTTTCATACTAATCGATTACTTGGCTAAGCATTGATTGACTTTATCCCTCACCATCTTGTGAGACCTTCTTTTTCTTTGCTGGTCGTTGAATTGCAACATCAATATTAGTACACTTTCGTGTATTATGTCCACTTTCTCTACATCTTCCACAATGAATGATTCTTCTTTCCCTTGAAATTTTAATTGGAGATGGAGACTCATTCTTTTTCTTTGTCTTCTTATTACTTGGAGACTCATTTTTTCCTTTGATCCTTTTAGGAATCTTCTTTCTTCCTTTTGATTTCTCTGTTTCTGTTTATTTTGGTGGTGGCATAATACCATGATCATCAGTCTTTCCCCAGAAGTTTATACCACACACAGCCTCAATTGTTGTATCATACTGCTTTCTCCATTTAGAAGTGAGAAAACAATCATGCTCCTCTTCGATCTTTTGTAAGGCTTGTTTCTTTGCCTTTCTATACTGATCTATAGTTGCAATCAAGCCCCAACGCTTATCAATTTCTTGTAGAATCTGCTTCGGCATTATGGTTTTATCTTCCCTTAGATCATCCACAAATAACTTAGTAATGACCTTTTGAGTAATTAGCTTTGAACACTCATCCCTCATGCAACTATAATCCTTGATGTATACTTTAACCAACCATTTCTCCATTGGTTTTTCATAAAAACAATAAATCCTCCACATACCACATTTAAGTTCAGATTTGTCTTTCTCCTAATGGACATGTTTAATATTCCATCGATGCTTCAGCACATAATCTACCATAGCCTACTTGAGAGCCTCTAAACTGTCAAAAGCTTGTCTTAACTTTAACTCACCACTGTCTTTCTTGTACCTGAAATAATCACCTCGCTCATTGCCACCATCATCGTCATCTGACTCAATAGGTGTAGCATATTCATCAAAATCATCATCAACAAACCCAGCCACATTTCTTTCGACTATTGCTTCTTCATCATACTGCTGTGCATCTCTCTCAATGTCATCTCTCTCATCAGTCTCATCTCTCTAATCAGTTTCTCCTCTCTCATTGGTCTCATTATCATCTCTTCCGATCTCATCTACTTCTGTATCAGCAAGCTCCACAAAAACATCAATCGACTTAGTCCACCTTGCAGTTGTACACATATTCTTAAAAAAATTGTCACCATTTGCCATCAATTTCCTATCATCTAATTCTTCAAAAGGAGCCTTATACCATACTCTTTGACCATACATACTTATCGACAGCTGATTAATTAATCAACTCTAGAAACAATGTCGATGCTCGAACTTCAATTATCCGATTACCCCAATAAACAAGTTTTCCATTGATTAAATCAAACTTGCCACTGTGGTAACAAGAAAAAGTTGTTATTGAGTCATCTTCGTCACTAAAAAGTGAATCAAGAGACATAAATTTAAACCAATATAATTTTTTTATTATATACAATATCTTTATAAATTATATAATAACCGAATTATCGATAATCGACTGATTCTACCTCCCAAATTGATTAGTTATCGTAAGAAACACGAAACATGTTAGATCATTAACGTTCTCACACTCTCCTTTCAAAAGTTAAAGAAGAACCCTAATTTTTTATTTCCCCAAATCTTAACGTGAAATTTTTTCGTCAGTCGAAACCAAATAAAAGATGATAAAACGACGTCATATACATTAATCAGATTGGTTTTAGACTAGTCTCAAATCGATCTAAACCAGTCATCCATCTGTCCGGTACCGAGGTAAGTAAGCCACAATAAATCAATATATATCACAATTTTGGTGTAATTAGCCGTATTTTTGAAGTTGATATTTGAAATTTATTGATTGTTTATGATGTTTTTGGTATTATTTTATTATTTGTGTATACGTAGAAATGCGACTAATAATTTATAAGGAAATTGACCGTTTTCCCAAAAAAATAACTCCCAAAAATCTATAAAACAGAAACGTAACTCCCAAAGACCTATAAAACAGAAACGTAATTAACAATGTGATTGGTAACATAAGATACCATGTTTTTAAGTTGAATGATGAGACGAACTAATTCGTATTTAACTCAAAACTGTCATCAATAGTTTATTTAGTAACCTGAGGTTGTATTTGGTTGAGTTATCATTGAGTTCTAAGTTTGAGTTATTATTGAGTTAGTTTGAGTTATCCTCGTTGCAAAAATTGTAAGCGAAAACTTTACTAAAATTATGAAAAATGTGATGTATTGATTTTTATATATCTTTTTTGAAGAATGTAACTCGAAGATATTTTGATTTTGTTTTTCACAGGAAAATAAAGAAGAGAGAAATGATTAAATTCCTCACAACCTGATTTTAATCCTCTCCGATATCTTCATTACATCAGAGAAAACCCTATCGCCACCTAACTCCTGGCCTGAAGCTCCAGCAGAGATCCTCATAACATCTTCAATGAGTCCAACATTACCCATTATGTCCACATGAGCTCCACTTTCTGATCCTCGACTTTCAAGCAGACTTCCCGGTGGCTTGTGTTTATATTCCCGCACGAATGTCTTCATACCCGATGGGTTAAACCGTGTTTTTCCTCTCCATCCCTTTGCGCACATAAAACCAGAACTTATCACCGGAACACTCTCGTCTCCGTCCACAAACCCAGCTCCACCTTTAAGACACATATCGTATCCATCCACCGATCTATCTATCCGAAATGGAATGCTGTTCTTGCACTTACCTGACGAGGTTGATAGCTTGTATATGTAAGATCTCTCCGTTGGAATCCCTACTCCGTAAAGACAGTGCATCTCCATCTCTGGTGCGTCAGGTAATCTGTTCAGGACAAACGTTTAAAAATAGCGGTTAAAGTGGGCCAGGCCAAGCCAATTTATCTCATGATAACATTCCCAACTACATCTATCAGGACAACGGAACTATGTTTTGCACTTACTTGGTCTCGAGTGGATTAGACCAGTACTTATAATGTCCATACTTAGGGTCGTCGAGATCTTCAGCAATGCCGTGAGAGAAATGTGCTTCCGCACGTCTCATCATCTTAGGGGCAATAAATCGGAGAAGATCAAGAATGGTGGTGGCCGTGTAAGCTTTGTTTTCTGCTACTTTTACCATACTTTCTTGGCTTATTTCACTGTATTCCGACCAGAACTCTCTACATGATGTGCTGTCATTTGAACTGCTGTCTGTTCTTGAAAGTTCCTGTTGAAGATATACAGTAAAAAAAGGTGGACAAAGTTAGGTTCCAATGCCCCTGAAAAGGAAGGACCATCAAGAAGATTTGTATTACCTTGATGTTAAGAGAAGAGAGTTGTGAGGACGATATTTCAGACGCCTGTTTCCCAAAAGCTATAATTCTTCCGAATTTTGTTGGTTCTTTCACCCAAGACACTGGTTTGACACTGATGTTATGTGTTTGAATGTCGGTCAGCGATGACTGCCTTGGTTTTCTCTTGGAGAAATTGCAACTGTTGTCTTCTTCATCGGACGTGTCTAGATCTCCCCAAATTGCTTCACCGCCCTTTGGTAACAACGAAACTGTTGAATCCCAACTATGTGACATCCGCATAATGTGTTCGAGTGTTTGCAGCTTAAGAAGTTCCGAGTCCAAGAGACCGGGCGCCAAAGCTCTGAGCCACAAACATGACCAATGAAAATCCATAAAGCCAATTCAAATATTGAGCACAGTGGCAAAAAACGTTTATGTAAAATATAACATAACAAGTGAAAGTAACTTTTAAAACAATCCTTAATTAAGAAGCTATAACATAATAAGTGAAAGTAACTTTAATATGTCGATGGACCAAACCTGGCGTAAGCTATGTCTTTGCCCTCAGCGGAGAGCAAATTACTGACGGCTTTAGGGACACCTAAAAAGGCAGGTCCAATGTTGATGACGGCTTTGATGTGTTTAGCACACCAATGTGAACCACCACCACCTCCATTGGGAAGAGGTGTTTCAACCCATTTAAGGAAGTGAAGGAAATAGATAGCCCCCATGGAATGGGGAACCACAACCACTTTCTTATACTCATTGGTTACATACATTAGCTCGATTTTACTCTTCAGTCTACTTAACGATTGGTCGCGTACCTGCTCGGTTCCAACATTCAAAAACTATACATTAGTCGAAACACTATCTAACCTATACAACAATCTGTGTAATCACAGTATAACTTGATGTTTTGACATTTTCTAGACCAATGCATGTGATCATGGTATTGAAATTGATACTGACTTGGCTTATCTGAGCATACCTCCGTGTTATGGAAAGAAAGTCTCCAATCATAAGAAGCCATGTGAAGGCTCTTGCCTTCATATCCAATTTTTGCTAAATTCTCTATGAGAACTGCCCAAGCAAAGTAGTATGGTGAGAAATGGTCTGCAGCCACCAGTCCTCTCACTGCTCGGACCCGAATCCCCGATGGGTCGAGACCAGTTTCACTGTCCAAGGACAAATGCTCCAACCAGCACAATGGTCTATAAATCAAAACACAGAAAGTAATCACTTCGTTGACCAAAAAGAAAAAAAAGCAAGTAATTACTTCAGATGGAGTCAAACCAGAATATAGAAAATTGAAATGCCAATCAGAAAAAAATACATATAAATCAAAACCAAAACCGTAACGACCATTCTAAAACCGTAGCCCAATCAAAGATCATATGAGTATTTTTATTCAATTAAATATTCAGCTAATTTTCTTCTGGTCACTTTTAAAATTTGGTTTATTCAATCATGGATTTCCAAAAATCCCTGAAGTTTGAAAAAGAAAAAGACAACAATGTTAAAACTCATGGTATAATTTATATTTTCAAATACATTAAAATCTATCGTCATTGTACATAATCTATTCTTATGAAATTCTACCGTACTAGTCTAGGATCATTTTCTAATTACAAAAAGAAACTTAGATATTACGGTTTTAATTCCAACGCTATCTAACGACGATTTCCATAAAAAACGTACTTATAATTAATTTATAAGATAATCCACCATATACTATGTAGAACTTAATAAATGTTAATAGCCATAACCATTGCCAAATCATAACTAAATAATGCAAATCCAAAGAAGAAACCAAGCTTAACCGAAGATTGTTTCTAACCAGAGAAGAAGTCAAGCTTAATCCGGTTCCGTTCGGTCCGTGTCTTTAATTTCTCGAACCGAACCGAAACATAACGGTCTAGTTAGTTACCTTCTGAGAATCTCGGTAAAGCTACCTCCCCAAAGTCGTTTACGAAAAAGCCCTTCAGCGCAAGGCCGGCCTTCCCAAAGCTCGAGCCCGCCAGTGACAATTCCGGGAACAAGAACCACAGGATGATGTGCCTTCAAGCCTTCTCGACTCAACCGAGTCCCCGGAGACTCTGGAGCCTGAAGCATCGCCGGGACGGGAACAGAATTGTAGAGAAGAAGGAGGAGCCACCAAACCGAACAAAGGTACCCAATAGCCCAGCAACATGAGTCGACACAGCTCCATCTCCTTGAACGACGCCGTTTTGGTTTTCCGACGGTGGTGGATGGGTGTTTGGGATGGGGGACAACGGTCACCTCGTCACGTATAGTATGGAAACCTTTAGGGATATCAAAGGAGTTGTTCCGAACAGAGAAGCTTAGCTTTCTGAATTGGAGGATATGAGGCATGGAGCAGTGAGTTTATAAGCTAAATATTGATTAACTCAAAACAATCAATAAAATATTGTTCATAAGGTAAATTGTTGTTGTCATTAAATGGATAAATCTTTTTGGTATGTATAGAGAAGGAAATAACAAATTGGTTTAAATAGCTTCTCTTTTTATCATTGTTATTATTACTGAGGATATTTTGCTAGTAGCTTTACAAGAATTTCAAGATGAAAAAATAATGAGAATTCAAAACTATTGAAATGCTAAGAAGAGGAGGAAGAAGAGGAGGAAGAAGAAGAAACAGAGAAGAGAAGCGTATGGGTTTGTTCCTTCTCGCGCCGCCTAACTCATATATCTTTCAAGTTGTTGTTTTGTATGAGATTTCGACATTTATTGTGCTAATCCGTGATCGGAGGAATATTCGAGATGACATGGTAAGCTAGTAGAAGTGTGTAAAGCATGAGGATTGTTACTTTTAGGACACTTGTAATACTTTTTACATGCAAACGCCTCTATAGTTTTTCTTTAATTTTCTATTGCCATGTTATTCAGTAATCACAGAGTTTGTTGTCACAAAAAATTAATAATTAAAAAAATATTTTTATATTCACTACTCACTGATAATATCATAAGTTTAACTACTACATATTAGAATCAGTTAATATCCTAACTTTTTGTTTGTTAAATACTTATAAATACAACCTTAATTAGTTTTCCTAAATGCCACTGTATTACTGATTTCAGTGGGTTTTGTGGTTTTGGAAAAGGTTATATGTTAGTGTGTAACATAATATATCGATTTTCATGAAAATTTGTACAGTTCATTAGATATCCCTTTTTGGTGTGTAACAGAATATATAGATTTTCATGAAAATTTGTACAGTTCATTAGATATCCCTTTTTGGCAACAAAATCTATGAACTATTTTGAAGTCGGTGAAGTGATCTAGTTCGTAGGTTAATGATCAAATTTAATAGACATATCTGATTATTAGTTCACATATTTCAGCATTCATATACTTCCTTGAAAATAAGTACAGTAAAACCTCTATAAATTAATAATGTTGAGACTTTGAAAATTTATTAATTTATAGAGTTATTAATTTATCGATAAATTAAAAAATATTAATTTATAGAAATATATGTCTAATCCTTAATTTTTTTTAACTTTTTAAAGAAAAATGATGTTATTTTAAAAATGAATCTATTAATAAATATGCTATATAAAAATTTAAAGTTATCAAAATAAAATTATTTATCAC
>KE156216.1:16650-36600 GCA_000411075.1 Sisymbrium irio | reverse complement strand
ATTATGATGAGATTTAACGAAAATAGAACATATATTAAAAATTACCAAAATTAATAGATTAAAAAGTATATATAATAAAATATTTTAAAAAATATTTCGCTCCGCATACGACGTGGATTACTACCTAGTATTATATTTATTATAAGTAGTATTACCATAAACGTGAAAATTAATTTAGTCGTCGTTTATTGATTTAGTGGAATTTAAGGATGATAATTTTTGTGTATGAGAAAAAAATATAATAGATAAAAGGAATAGTGATCATGGGAATGAAAGGAATATTTATTTTTTTTGTGTATGAGAAAAAAATATAATTAATATTTTTTGATATTTTTTGTGTGTTGTATTCAATATTTTATTTTATTTTGGCATCTGTTTCCAATTAAAAAATCTCGTGCAATAAATGATTAATATCGTATCTTCCAACTAGCTAGCGAAAACTTTCAATATTCGATAGAAATATTAGTTTGCTTTTAAAAGATTCTAAAAGAATTATTATGCCTAAGAAAGCAACGCAAAATGGAAATGAGCGAAAATCTTTAGTTGCAACAAAGAAGATGGTTGTGAATAAAACACCCAAATCCAAATAGATATAAGCTTCCTAAAGAACGAAACAAGAAGTCGAACACAACTAAACCAAATTTGTAATGTTTCTGCCTCTTCTCTTTGGCCTCGAGGGACAGGGACCAAACTCGGGAAAAATGTACGATACAAAGGCCAAGGATCAACCACAAGATCTATTTTAATTTTACTGATCAGCTTATTATCCCCCACAACATAGATCCAAGCTCGACCAGTTTCATCGCAAGAGCACACGACAAGCTTTTTATCTTCAAAGAAGTAACTTGGTTGACAGCAGAACCTGGTCTGAAGTAAATCCAGCAAGTTAGGAGCTGACGCTTCCATGAACTTCATCAATTCCACATCTTGACCACGAGAGTTATGAATCTTGTTCTTGGTTACCCAAATCTCAATTTTCATTGTTAGATGGCATTGCTTTAAAAAGGAAAACCTCTCTCCTTTAAAAATGCTAAAGACATGAGTATCGACAAATGTTCCCACTACAAGGTAGATCAGAAAATGTGTAAAGAAATCAAACCTCAAACAAGAACACAAATCAATAAGAACTCACTTCTTATTAGCTTTAGAAAACTTGCTCAAAACTAAAACTCTCAACAATAATCTCTCAAGTCTCTCTTAAGATTTTCACAACTCAAAAAGCCCTTTATATAAATACCGAAAACAGCTCATATTTATTTCTAGAGGAATATTTCCTTTTATCTCTTTTTCTAAACATAACCCAATTAGAATTTATTGGGCTTCAAGCTTACTTCAACAATGTGTACAATACTTCCGTCAAAAAAATCGTAGTTAACTAGGAAGATCAAGGAGTTAGGATCTTCATAAGGAGAAAAATACAAAACTCCATCCAACGATACACCACTTATGGCATAAGTAATACCGCCTCGTGGAAACCCCTTTAGTCCAGTGGTTTGACTAAGGGTTCATTAATGTTTCTACACCAAGAGATCTGGGTTTCAATTCCCGGTGGAAGCGGAATTATGCGAATTAAAGGAGAAGAAAAAGCTTACGAGAGATCTGCAACATGGCGCAAGAAGTACCGTCAAGGGTGGATCTCATAAGGCAGCTCAGGTAATGCAGTCAGGCGTGAATCTTCATATAAAAAATAAAATTGAAATCGTCTGTAATATTTCTCATAATTGTAATAATATAATTATCTAGTGTTAAAAAAAAAGTAATACCGCCTCTTTTGTTATTAGTACCACCAGGTTTCGACTCAAGAGGAAAAGTCATGGATTTTCCAAATTTTCTTCAAAGTCGTATGAAAAAAAGCAAGCGTCTTGTAACGTTTATTATTATCATAACCCATGCCAACGAATCGTAAGTTATGTTGGTTAACTTCGGACTCGATCCATCCGGTCTGTCTTAACCATGGGTTGCAAACCACAGCTCCGTTATCCATTCCACATTGCAACAAACCATTGTAATCAATAAGTTATTTGGTTTGTGGACTCTAAACAGGGAGTATCTAACGTCAACTTACGCACCTCTATCTTCGGATTGATGCTTACGGTATAAATCTTCGATTTGGTCACTAAGATGAATTGAAACGTCTTCTTGTGGTTGTTGATGAATGTCTTGTCGTTCAAGAGATTGTTCCATTGTTTAGATACGATTTGGCATCAAACAAGAGAATTAGGAGAGACACGAGAGAGTATCGCTTTAATTAGCTCCCATGGTAGCTGCTCCTTGTTCACTGTTAGAGTGCGTCTTTTATCTATATATATAAAGTTATCTTATTTTTTCTTTCTGGTGTTGCCACCTCGTTTAAAAAAAAATAACAAACACTTCAATTTTTATTTATTAAAATGGGATAGTATTTGACAATAATAAATAACAAAATATTTCATACCAAAAAATAATAACTACATGGAATTTTTTTGAATTTCATTTTCTATGTTACTTTTAATTAATTTGCTTTCTTTTTCTGTATTAATTCAAACTCATAATAAATATTATATTTTAAGATCACTAACATATTAACTTATGAATTTAATATTCAGATTAAAAAACTTTTAAATATGGACATAGATACCAAAATGGAGAAAAAACAAAAATCAATATTGATATATGATAACATTGGGTGAAGAATAACAAAACTAAAAAAAATTACTAAAATAACGTAGGTCAAAGATTAAAAAAAAAATACATCTAGAAATGATAGAAAATATTTTCTTTTTTAAACTAGAAATTGAAATTTAAAGCCAATCAATAATATTTCATAATTAATGAAAAAAGAGCCAACAAATAATGAACACTACTAAAGTCAAAAAGTAATGAACATAAAAGTAAAACCAAAAAAGTTACTATAACTATAAAAATATAATCTTTTAGTTAAATAAAAAATCATAGAAAGAGAAATTTAAGAAAAACCAATACAAAACCAAATTTTAAAGATATGATGGAAATATTTTTAAAAACTAAAAATTTTTATTTAAAATCGATCAATATTTTTTATTAAATAATGAAAATAAAGCCAAAAAATATTATACTATAACTAAAGAAAATACAATATTTAAAGTTAATACAAAAATGTTAGAAAATGTTTTTTTGGAAAAAAATAAAAAATAAAAAATCAACATTTAAAAAATGATAGATATATAAAAAAGTAAAAGCGGTATTTAAAACCGATCAATAATATTTAATAAATATTAAAAAAAGATTAAAGCCAAAAAAATATTATACTATAAATAAATAAAATAGAATATTCGAATTAAATAAAAAATGCAAAAAAAAAGTTAAGAAAAAGACAGTATAAATATATTTTAAAACAAAAATGGTAATGAAAAAATTATAAATGATTTGATAAGAAAAAATTAGTAAAATATCAGTTATGTCACCGCGCGTAGCGTGGACCACCCCTAGTTTTAAGATAAAATTTCCCCCATTGGGGTTTGAACTGATTGTTAGATTCTAGTAATGAAAAAAAAATATGTATAATCCTTACATTTTTTTTCTATTTAGGTAATTTTTTAGATTTTATTTTGCTAGATTCATATATACCAGGTGGCAAGCGACACTAATGTTGTTAGAATATTTAAATTTGTATGCACTTCTAGAATGTTAATCACAAATTCACAATTCTCATTTCAGTGATTGTGTTTTTAGTGGTTGGAACAGTAACTGATTACTTTCCAAATATTCTAATTTTTTTTTACGAAATAAATAAATAAATAATTAATAAAAATATATAAAAATATGGAAGGTAGGAAATGTATGAAAAAAATGAAGAACTTGTAGAAATAGAGAAATCAAACTCATATTGGTGTTTTGATATCAAATGATAAAAAATCTCCTAAGAATAATATAGTATAAGATGGTAAGTTGGATAAAAGAAATCAGACGGTGGAAATAAACGATCACACAGAAATTGCAAAAGACTTATGATATACTAATCTTTCGAAAGGAGTGTAGGATGAGGAAGATCTTTGATATAACCAACCCATAAGGAAATAACGCTTACCCTAAGAAGATTGTGGATTGGAAGTGGCCATTAACCAAACAATAGGAAAGTAATTAGATGACCTCTCAAAGTTTCCAAAATATCAAAAAGTTTTTTTATTCAAATGAGATTACATCACTATCTATAAAACATATTTGTAGTAAAGACTGGACAAATTAATTATCTTTTATTTTAAAATATATTCATACCCGTGTGTATTATATATTTAAGATAAAAATATAAAAGAATATTTTTTTTCAAATTTTGATTTTATGAATAAATATATTTCATTCATTTAATATAATGAAAAAAGTAAAGCGTAATCGGTTTTGATTTTATTTTTTTGGTTTAATTTTTTTAGTAGATTCAGTTTTATGTATAATCTATTGATTTATATATAGTCTATTCTATTAATTTTTATTATCGAGCTCATATATAATATATTCTATTAAAGTTTTAATAAAGTAAACTATAACAACCCATAATTAAAAAATATCAATATGTCTTATTACGTGAATAATATATATATATCAAATTAAAAATAGAAAAATATATTTATGTTATGTGTATATTTACTAAAATTTTATTTCATGGTTTATAAAATAATCGATTATTATATTTTATTTTTCGTTTTTAATTAGTTATAAAAATGGGACCTATTATTTTAAATTAATATTTTTAATTAACTATAGAAGTAGGACCAATTATTTTAAATTATTATTTTGGTTTTTAGTTAATTAAGGAAGTGGCACCTAATATTTTAAAATTTTAGATAAATAAATTTTTATTTATGGTTACGCCTAAATTTATTTAATGTCAATTATATCCTTAATGACATTCTATTCTAACTCATTTATTTCAGTGGTATTTAATATAATATACCATGGTAAGGTAAAGTTATTTTCCTATAAGACTTATGTTTTAATTAGATAGATATATAATACCTCACTCAAACCATTTATTTTTAAAATACTTAATTCATTTTTACTACTTCATGGTTAAACTAAAATGAGAAAACGAATTTGATTCGACATTCTATTTGTTTTTATTTTCTTTCATTTGATTTGTGCTAAATAAAATATTTAATTTTATGAAAAAGTAATTAAAAATAAAATAGAAAGTTATCATATGTGTGTCGACGCACGAATCCGAATCTAGTAAAAATGTAAAGTACAACTAACAAACAATGACCAAGACTAAGTTAAATAAATTGAGCTGAATACCTTTTGGCCTTTATTTGACTATTGCACTCCAATTTCAGTCATTTTTCTCTTCCAAAAAATTAAGTAATATATTTGAATTCTTCTTAGACTTGGAACATCATCAAAATAGGCTGGAAATGATAGTTAACATCATAGATGATTTTCTGAATGCTCATTATGTATAAACTTCATAAATGTTGAAAATGCCACTTTATTTTTGATCTATTAGAGTTGGGTCATGTTTTTTCTTATGCTCTCCATTATCTTATCAGTAACAGAAAAAAAAAAAAAAAGGTACAAGAAAAATGAACATGATTAATAAAGAAGATTATGAAAAGAAGAAAATGAGAAAAATATGAATAAGTTGGACAAGTAGAATTTAAGTCGGAAGAAGAACAATAAAAAGATCAGATTTCGAGAAGACAAAGATTATGGGAAAAAAAAAGTTGATGATAGAGAGTTTGGAATATATGAAAATATAATAAAGAGAACAACAATTATAAATAGGAAGAAGAAAACATATAATCAATTGAGAATATGAAAACTAAATAAGAGAATGAAGAGAAACCAGAAGACACCAATAGGAATGGCACCCAAAATAATAAGCAGAATAAGAGAATGACCAAAGACTAAAATCAAATATTTATTTATTACATATGTTCGATTATTTATATAACTAATAAAATTCAAATATAATAATTATTATAAAATAATAAATTTTGAAGGTAGAATCGTTTACATCCAGTGTTTCAGGGAGAAAACACGGTTCACTCTAAATTTGGTATTCCTACAGCTGTTACTGAGTTTATGATGATGTCTCTCATCAAGCATATATAATTGATTAGAAGAGCCGACATAATTATATGGGACGAAGTTCCGATGATGAACAAGCTCTGCTTTGAGACTTTAGAATGGAGCATGAGAGATATTCTCAAATGTGATAATTTTTTTGGTGGTAAGGTGATCGTTTTTAGGGGAGATTTTAGACAGATATTACCAGTCATAGTAGGAGACCATAGAACTGAAACTGTGTTATTGAATTGGAACTCATCTTACCTTCTGCGGAGTTGCACAGTTAGAGAGTTTTGGATGAATATGCGCCTTATCGGAGGAGATGCAAAATGAACTTTTTTTTTTGATTGGATAGACAATGAAAAGATTAATGAGCCCAACGATGGGGAGGTGGAGATTGATATTCCTGAGGATTTATTGGTAACAAAATGTGAAGATCCTATGCTGCAAATTGTCAAGGAAGTTTGCGGTTGCTGCTATTTAACATGCGTAATTCACAGAATTTCCAAGAGAGGGCTATACTAAGCCCATGAAACAATGATGTTGATGTCATAAACTAGTATATGATATCTCAAGTTTCAGGTGAATTGGTTAATTGTTTTCTTTTCATTTTTTGAGTTCACACCATCTTTTTTTGTATATTTGACTTGGTTTTTTACTTGTTCCAAGGTATATATCGAGCGTTTGTATCTCGTTTGGATAGTATTGATATTTTAGATACAATCAAAATCGACGATATGATGTACATTCAGAAATATCTAAATATCATTAAAATATCTGGGTTACCAAACCATGATTTAAAGGTAAAGATAGGTGTTCCCGTTATGTTATGTTTCCATCAGAGCTTACAGTCCCCATAAGTTAAAAGAGGACAAGAATGAAAAGTATACCACCCTTGATTATATTGTATTTAACTTTTGGCATAAAGTATCAGTGCCAGAGTTTGAAAAGCTTTTTTTTTTGGTAAGTGCACGGAAAAAATTCCCAAAATTTATTGCAAAAAATGACTTACAAACTAAACATGTCTCGGATATAAAGTACCTTTAGCATCATCATCTACCAACACAGCATAAGTTTCTGGAACAGAGCCAAACGTATGAAAACCAAAAGGGAGAGAGAAGGCAAGATTAGATAGAGCATCATCAAGCTGATTGGCTTCTTTGTAGATATGACAAATACGGACTATCAAGTCCCTTATAAGAAAGCTATGACACATGAGTACCAGAGGAGATAATGGATGTGTTTCTGCAATTCCTTTCTTGAGAAAACCCATCATTAGCTTCGAGTCAACCTCTACTTCTAGTCGAGTGATACTGCTATCCTAAGCAATGCATAGTCCATAGTAGAACCCCACAGTTC
The DNA here is from genome assembly GCA_000411075.1 of Sisymbrium irio. Taxonomy (NCBI): domain Eukaryota; kingdom Viridiplantae; phylum Streptophyta; class Magnoliopsida; order Brassicales; family Brassicaceae; genus Sisymbrium; species Sisymbrium irio. Next base: position 29,223 of record KE156216.1, on the reverse strand, counting down.
TGCTAACAATATTCAAAGAAAACTCACCACACGGGAAGCTCCTCCGTGTTAAGCTTGAACCACATCAGAGGCGGAGGCACCCACCGAATCATTATTGTACTTCTTTCCATCCTCGCCACACCTTCTCGTAATTGTGTGTTAGCCCGATCAACCTCTTTAGCTATGTTACGGATGAAACAGACTCTATCCTTACACGGCCGTAGATCATGAAATACATTTCAACACCATCATTTCCACCCCTATCAAGCTGTTATCGCAAATAGTATTGACTATGGTATCTCACTTATGATCGCAGAATCACCAAGATTTGAGTATATCCATTCCAAGAGACCTTGAGAGAAGAATACCTGGCGTTTGTTCTATGGCACCAATCATGACCAGATACCCTAAATCGCTGGGCAATCCCGGAGCACATGAATGATTGTTTCGAACCCACCTTTAAAACTTGACACACTCCCGTATCACTAAGATACGTTCTGAACCTTTCAACATTTATCATAAGAACTTGAGACACACTAACCAAATTCTGGTGCCATAACTTTCCAAACCCGAGACTATAGCTTCATAGAGTGTGTTCGAGAGACTGTATCACTGGTTAATAAAGCATGCACAGATTTCACAGAGAAGCTACCATCCTCAATAGCTTCCCACGAAATTCTGTCTTGTCCCCCACATACACTATTGATAACTATAGCTGTGAGGTCAAGGCACTTATTCTCAGAGATGAAAGGCCCAATTTTTTCGAGGTCCCATCCTCCATTGACTCTCCATAAATCTCTTGCATGCATTTCTTCAAACTCGTCCGGTAAAGCTCCATGATTCAGGTTCCAAATTGGTTCGCCCAGTAGCCATTTATCATGCGAAAGAGCTCTTTTCTTTATTGGAGTACTTGATGGCATAAACTAATAGTGTCCAATTCCGGATGATGGTGCTTTAGTAATATACCTTATTATTCTTGACATTTCCATTTAGAGTCCTGATGAAATTAAAACCATTCCTCCTTTACATCACACGATGGTGGTGATGTATTTTAAAGACCAAACACTTTACATTACCAATATTAGCGTTGAGGCTTCAGCTTCCTTTAGAGAACGCTGTCCTTTGTATGTATCTATGCCACCGTCCATAAACACCACACTACTATTACAAATGGTCCAACCCAAACTAAAGACTCTATTACCCTTACGATGAGACACATCAAAATTACTTCACCCACCTTACTCGATTTCTTTGCCATTTGACTCAGATTCAGATTGCTAGATATTAATCTAACTCTTTGAACCCGCCCTTAGACAACTAGAAGATTCCATATCTTTCGTTCATCGTATAATCTCCTCTTCTTTGATATAGTTTTTTAAACTGATTATATATCAAAAGTATGATTAAAAAGTTTGAAACATAATAAAACAGAACATGTAATAAATATCTCCGGACCAAACTAGAAAAGTCTATGAACACATCGGAAGCCACGTTGGATACGTTATGCCCTGCATCGACCTTTATACCGTATATACATCTCTAGTTTAGTCTATTTGACTATCTCTCTGTCCATTTAAAAAAAATGTAGAAACACTTGAACACATAGTCACAGTTCCTTTTGTCCCTTTGTCTCCTTAATTCCCTCTCTTTTTCCCTCCTATTTATTAATTTTAGTAATATTTTAATTTCTGCTGAAAAATATCATACATAACGTAAAAGTTAATAAACCCTTCTTCCTGGGATCTATACAACTTATATATATATCATCCACTTCCCCTGATTTCACTCTAAAAAGATGATGATAAATTCGATCCATTTTTCTTTAGCAAAAAAAAAATTCGATTTTCTTTTTTTCTTAAAGTAAACAAAAAAGAGAGATAAACTGATAAAGATTGTTTCTTTATAGTTTTGCATTGATTTTCTCTCTTCGGTTGGTAAGTACTAAGTAGTTTTCAGAAGATTATTATTACAGCGAGCTTCGACCAAAATCAAGAAAGTGCTTGTTTTCAATTTTGGTGAAAATAGAAAGTATTTATATTTTAAAGTTTTGCTTTTTAAATCGTTTTTGGATTTTGTTCTGTCTTTGGTTGATTTTAGCTGTAAAGGTCCACACCATTTGCCCTCAAAATGCCCCCTTCCTCTTGACGTCTCTCTCTGTCTGTGACTTTTCATTTGAATGATTTGAAAATAAAAACAATTATTTATTTTTCTTCTTCTTAATTAGAATTTGCTTTTCTGTTTAAATGTTTTGATGGAGTTGTAGTGATGTTCCTTTTCTCTTCAGTTTATTATTTATAATTCTCTTTGCCTCCGTGGAGAAACTTCTGGGTTTGGTGGGTTTTATTCTTTTGAATTTCCTTGTGAGATGTGGAATTTTCAATTTTGATCATTTTTTCTGAGTTGGAGAATTGGGTTTCTTCTCTCTCTCTCTCAAAGGCATGTCACCTGTAGCCAAAGTATCTGAATTTCACAGAGAAGGGAATGATTGGTAAGTCACTCTCCCTCTCTCTCTCTCTTTCTCTGTCTGCATGTTTATGGCTTTGTATATTACAATTTCAGTTGATGGGTTTTGTCTGAAATTGATTCAGTTGTCCAATTTTATAGTTTAGGTAGCTCAGTAACCTTAAAGTTTGTAGCTTTTCATCACTTGTCAGCTCATTTAATTCAGTGAGAGAAGAATTTTGAAATCGTTTGGCTTTTTGATGAGAAATTTTGGATACAATTGAAGGTTGAAATGATATTACAAAAAGATGTTCTTTATACTAAATTTCCCTAAGAAGTTTGTTCTTTTAATGTCTTAAAAAGAGCTGAATTTTAAAATGTTGCAGGTTTTGTAAAACAGGGCTACCAAGTGACATAACTGTTGTTGTTGATGATGTGAAGTTCCATCTTCATAAGGTATAGCTTTTTGATTATTATTTTTTAGATGATTTGCTTTCTTCCAGAGTTTGGTATCAATTGCCTTTTTCTGTTTAGGTCTTAGGTAAAGTATGTGTTTGATCATTGAGCCATAGAATTTTGTGTGAATCTCTGAGAATAACCATGGGTATTATCATCATAGGAGCAATACTGGATTTGCCTTGTGGTTTTTAGTATGCCGAATCTGTTAGATGTTATACTACATAGATTCATCTATTAGTTCTGTGTGTGACCTTTCTTATGTATATGTTTTATATGTATGTTATGTGCGTCTTTCTACTAAGTGTGTATGTGTGAGTGAGTGTTACTAAATTACTAGCAACGGTTTTATAAGAAGGACAAGGGTTTATGTATGCGTATATATGCAGTTTCCTCTAGTGTCAAAATGTGGAAAGCTAGCACGGATGTATGAAGATTCTAAAAGTACCGATAACAAATCTATTTGGACAACAGTTCTTGAAGAGTTCCCAGGTGGTTCAGATGCTTTCCTGATAGTTGCTAGATTCTGTTACGGGGCTCGAGTAGATTTCACGTCAAAGAACATAGTTTACATACACTGTGCAGCTGAGTATCTTGAGATGACAAATGAATACGGGGAAGATAACTTGATTTCCCAAGTCGAAACCTTTTTACACAAGCACGTGCTTCGAAATTGGAAAGATTGTATCTTGGCCTTACAAAGCTCCAGTCCGGTGTTGAAGACTGCAGAAAAGCTTCAGACAATACCCAAACTCATGAACGCCGTGTCAACAATGGTGTGCACTGACCCTAGTTTGTTTGGATGGCCTATGATGATGTATGGTACATTGCAGAGTCCTGGTGGAAGCATTCTATGGAACGGAATAAACACGGGAGCGCGAATGAGAAGCTCGGGTTCGGATTGGTGGTACGAAGATATCTCTTATCTGAATGTGGATTTGTTTAGAAGGCTCATCAAGACGATGGAAACAAAAGGTATACGTGCGGAGAGTTTAGTCGGTGCTATGATATATTATGCGAAAAAGTACTTACCGGGTTTGGGACGGTGGCAGAGCAGAACAAGTGGAAGCAGCAAAAGCAGAAGAAGTGTTGTGAGTTTTAGTTTAGCACCAGCTTCTTCGTCTTCCTCTATGTCTCCTGTTGATCAGATTGCTTTGCTTGAAACCATTTTAAGTCTTTTACCTGAAAAGAGAGGAAGATCATTCTGCAAGTTCTTGTTAGGTCTTCTTCGTGTTGCTTTCATCTTGGGAGTTGCTGGAAGTTGCGTAAAGATGTTGGAGAGAAGAATAGGAATGCAGTTGGAGCTTGCAACACTCGAGAATCTTTTGATACTTAACTATTCTGATTCAGAGACGCTGTACAATGTAGATTGTGTTGAACGAATGATCCGCCACTTTGTATCTTCATCGTCATCCTCACAGTCACAGCTAACTGACTTCTCTCCTCCATCATTGGATCCGGTGATGTCTCCTTCTTCTTCACCACCCTTAAGAAAAGTGGCTAAACTGGTCGATAGTTACATGGCAGAGGTTGCTTCCGATGTGAATCTGAAACCTGATAAGATGCGGTCTCTTGCTGCAGCTCTTCCGGAGTCTTCCAGACCCTTGTACGATGGTCTATACAGAGCATTTGATATCTATTTCAAGGTTGGATCATACTCAAATCTCTCATTCTTTACAAGTTTTTCTCCGAAAGATCCAATATTGAATATGAATCTGAACTTGTCAGGAGCATCCATGGCTATCAGATAAAGACAAGGAACAACTCTGCAACATCATGGACTACCAAAGGCTCTCCATAGACGCTTGCGCTCATGCTTCCCATAACGACAGGTTACCGCTCAGAGTTGTTCTTCAAGTGCTCTTCTTCGAGCAAATGCATCTCAGGACCGCTCTTGCAGACGGTCTCAATGTCACAACCACCGAAACAGCTCATGCACTGACCATTCCAGGAGGTACAACAGGACATGAGATCGTTAAGAGAGATGGGTGGGTGACAGTTGTGCGCCAAAACCAGGTTTTAAAAGTTGATATGCAGAAAATGAGGTCACGGGTTGGAGAACTGGAAGAGGAGTTTCAGAGTATCAAACAGGAGATGAAGAAGAGAGTGAGCAAGTCCTCTAGCTCCGTGAGCTCGCCTCGTCTGGTCAAGATGGGCTGCAAGTTTCTTCTTCCACGAGCCTCTGATGCCAAGAATGATACAGCCCAGAGCTCTGTGTCCAGCACTCCAAGATCTGGTGCCCTTGACCATGCTCTGCCTCGCTCTTCCCGCCATTCTAAACACCGGAAAAGCTTCTCCTTGTTCGGTTAAATCTCCCTCCTGAAACATTGATCAGCTCATCTTCTCTTAAAATCCAACAGAAAGAAAGTTTCTCTCTTTTCCCAAGAAACCCCTCACAAAAGGTAACTAGTTTTTATCGCCGAGAACACGACAGAAAGTTTCTCCCTTCGAATAGAAGCTGTGTTCTCTACTATTCTTCAGTTAAGATTATTTGCCGCGGTTTTCTCTCAAGGTTAAAGCTTTGAAGACTCTTAGCACTAAAGTTGATAAGGTTTTCGGAGAAGACATGCTTTCTGACCTTGGTGGTTTTGGGTATATGGATATACGGTAAAAGTAAATACCTTAGTGTTAGGATTTTTTTTTTTACTGTTGATAGAGCAAAGAGGGTATAATTCTTGTCTGGTTTATATGATTCTGTTTGAATCTTTGTAGATGTGTTGTTGTGGCTATCGATGTGTAAATCTTGCTTAGTTACCTCGATCTACATGCAGGTTGCTGTTTTGTCAATAATATAGGAATTTTTACTGTTGATACATTGAAATGTAGGAATTAAGCTACTTCGGCAACTGTATGGCGTGACTAAGAAGTAAGAACTACTTTTAAAGTCGTCAAAATTTGCTTAATTTATTGAAGCAAATTAAAAAACTGTTTTTAGGTTTTGTCAAAGACGAAAATTTAGATGGGTTTATATTCAATATTGCTCGCACAAACTTTGATGAGCTCCCATAATGTCAGGGAGAAGTGAATATTAGCAAAGACTTAAAAGAGAAAGAATTTGTCATACTTTACTGATAACACAACAGGAATCGATCCAAATCTCGTTGCTCATATAACAATTTCATTGCATGCCATGCTTCAATATTCTAACCGCAACCACATTTAAACATTTAGAATATCTCTACCTAATGGTAGTATAATGTTAGGAGCTCAAATGGCATGCTAACTTGTGGTATTGTTCAAATCAAGCTTATGCAAAAGTCACTCGTAAATTACAATGATAGAATTTAAATCTCCAAATGCATAATGTTCTCAATATCATCCTCCCAAAAGGTAGCTTCAAAACCGTCTGACAATTTTGAAAACCAGTGATTCGGCATTGGACATATTTTGACGCGTCTTGTTATTATGTTCTTCTCCAAATCATGAATGAAGACAACGGGTTTTGGTTGATCCATCTTGATATTTGTATGTACCACGCAAACACAATCCGTCCCCCGGATGCCAACTGATCGCCATGGACAAAACTCATTTGGGACAGAGGTACTCTTAGATTTGTAAGTTTTAAGTGAGGATTGACTCACAAGATAATGAAACACAAATCCACTTGTGGTTGTTCTCATTATAAACTCAACATGAACTCATATCAATGACAAAAGAAATCATCATAACAAGCAAATGATCTAGAGAGAAAACCAGCTTATATGAGTTTCAAGATAACAAATAAAGAGGTTAGCTAATGATTTATGTAGGAGTTTAACAAGTAATGGTCTGCCTAAAGGCAGATCCAATCTGCATAAACATTTTTCTCTACATTGCAAGAGTTTAATTAAGCACAAATAAAGAAGAAAGAGTTATACAAAACTGATGACAATACTTGTCTTTCTTATTGATATTTTCTGTGTGTTAATTACAAAGGATTTGCCTCTTTATATAAAGAAGAGGGTTTACACAAAGACAAAGAGAGAAGGGGACATCATGAGAGAGTATTGCACAGATAGAAAGAGTGATAGTGACAGCTCCTAACAACTCTTTTCACATGTAACCCAGATCTTTTCATTCTCATATTCAAACATATTGAAACAGTTTCTCTTTTGTTTGGATGTCCATATACCTCATTTTAAATTCACATGTGACTTCGTCAACACACATGTAACTCTAGGCTTTGTTGGACTTGAATGGGGTGAACCAATCTTCTTCACACAAGTTCATCATGGACTGTGGCCTCTGTTCTTCTATCACATGGGTGCCCATTGATAAACTTAACACCACTTTCTCTTCATGGGCTGGACAAGGCTCCATGGATGGCTCAGATTGTATAGATGGAGAGTGGTGTAAGATTGTGGCGGTTCAAACTTATCTGTCATGTTATGTCGCCAGCTACAAACCGCTGGCTCCTCCTTTGGTGTGTCAAGCTCTCATTTGCTTCTTCCAATGCCTTCTTATGCAATATTGAGCTTGCTTATATCACAAGTTTTCTTTACTTGCAACACACTTCACGACTATTTGGTGAAGACACGACTATTTGGTGAAGACACTTCTCTTCTTTCACATGGAGATGTTTGGCCTTCACTTAGGTTTGACCTTCTCATCTCCTCATTCTAAAAAGATTATGTATCTTGTTTATAAAGAAACACAATTCACTTACCCTAAAAGAACAGAGATAGAAATAGTTACCTTTATTTGCTTATTATTCGGGTACCAAAATATCTATATTATTAAAATAAAAACACACTTAGAAAATAATCTTTTGTCATGTATTATATATTACATGAAATGATATTAGAAACTATAAAATTTAGAAAATATTAAATAATTTATTCACAATACTTTTGTAATATTTTTAGGATTTAAAAAAATAAATATATTTTTCTGTTTAGTTATAACATAATCTAAAATAATATTTTTTTATTTGTATGAATAAAAAACGGGACCAAATTATATAAATACTAAAATGAATTATGAAATTAAATTTTATAGATGACTCAGATTGTATGGATGGAGAGTGGTGTAAAATTGTGGCGGTTCAAACTTATCCGCCATGTTACGTCGCCAGCTACAAACCGCTGGCTCCTCCTTTGGTGTGTCAAGCTCTCCTTTGCTTCTTCCAATGTCTTCTTATGCAATATTGAGCTTGCTTATATCACAAATCTTCTTTACTTGCAACACACTTCACTACTATTTGATGAAGACACTTCTCTTCTTTCACATGGAGATAATTGGCCTTCATTTAGGTTTGACCTTCTTCTCTCCTCACTCTAATAAGATTTTGTATCCATTTTACAAAGAAACACAACTCACTTGCCCTAAAAGAACAGAGATAGGAATATTTACCTTTATTTGCTAATTATTCGGATACCAAAATATCTATATTATTAAAATAAAAAAACTTAGAAAATAATCTTTTGTCATGTGTTATATATTACATTAAATGATATTAGACTCTATAAAAATTTAGAAATTTCATTACTGGTCAAACAAAATATTAAATAATTTATTCACAATACTTTTTTAATATTTTTAGGATTTAAATATAAATATATTTCTTTGTTTAGTTATCACATAATCTAAAATAATATTTTTTATTTTTGTAAATAAAAGCGGGACCAAATTATATAAATACTAAAATGAATTAGGAAATTAAATTTATTTCTATAAAACTAAAAATAGAAATTTTATAATATTTATAAATATAGTATATATTTATTCCAAAAATGTAGTTAAATTATAAAGTCAAATGTTAAATTTAAGTAAGTTAAGTTAGTATACAAATTATTTTCAGTTTCGAATTAGAAAAAAATATTTTTAATTAATAATATTTAAATATAAAAAGGACACAATATTTGTATGAGTTTATGATATTCGATAATATGACGGATGAGTTAGAATTGATGGTTTTTTACGAAATGATGTCTATTACATGATTAAATTTCGAACATGTAAAAATTGTGAAAACTGAAAGTGATTAAAAGAAAGAAAAAATATTAAAAATATTGTTCGTTAACGGGTTATAATATAATAAATAATATGATACGTCTGTATTGAAAAGAAAAACGTTAACATATCTAATATAAATATATTTTCTAAAATAAATAAATATAAAAATTAAGAAAAATTTAAAATTTAAAATGTAGATATTTTTTATATTAAATTAATTTTTTTCTCAAAAATATATCCGCGCTTTCGAAAGGCTGGTCAAAATCTAGTATAAGTTAAATAAGTAAATAAACTTACTAAACCTAAATTAAAATCGTGAAAATAAAGTATTTAATTAATTTTTTTTTTTTAAATTTAAAACTATAATTCTTATATTTAAGCTTTCATAAATAATGTAGAATTTCATAATAAAAAAAATTTATATATTTTTGAATATTTAAGTTATAACTGTAATACATAAACCTACATAATAATAAAATTACTTAACAATCATAAAGAGAAATTATTATAAGGTTTGAATATATCTTTACACATTTGTATAAATATATTAAACGATAAAATACATATTTAAAGATGTTGTTATTAATATTGTCATTAAATATTGTCTTATATAAAAATTATATTTTAAATTAGAAGATGATTGTTTTATATTATTTATTTATTTTTAATATTTGTATCAATTATAAATGATGCGAAAGAATTTTGCATCATTTAAAAGAATGACTTTGAAAGTGGTGATGCAAATAATTTGTATCATATTACTAATAAATGATGTAAATAAATGAAATATATACATCAATTATTGTAATTGATGTCAATATGTGTTAGTTGTAAAAAATAATGTTAACTTTTATATCAATTATTATAAATGATGTTAATATTTGTAACACTTTTAATAAATGATGTTATATATATTACTGTTACATCAGTTTTATATAATTAGTAACATCATTTACATTAAAACTGTTGTAACTGTAATATTTTTCCATTGCACTCTCTTTGCACATTTACATTGAATGGTAGGAGTGAGTTTTACTTTCCAATGATGCAGTCATTGTTGGAAAACATGACATGTTCACTTGGTGAGAGAGAAGAAGGTGAAGTACATTAGATATATACATTAAACGTCTGTATTTTTGTTTAAGCTGTGTTTTCATTTAACCGGTGTTCCTTTCAAAAGAATAGTATTATTTCTTTTCTTTTTTCTTTTTTGCCTGAATATTTGCCATTTTCCAACTGTCTTCGATTCTCTCCAAATAGAAAATGTAAGTTTTGAGTTGGAAAATATGGTCAAAGCTGCCATTGATATTGTAGTTTGAATGCAGTATTTACACCAAAACAATATTGTCCATGGTGGTTTTGAAACTAAAAGTCTCATAAGAACAAAATGGGTAAGTGTACTTTGTTCTATAACAGTTTCATCTCTATAATCTCTACAATATTATTTCCAAGGTACATTTTTAAATATACTTAAAAAAAACTTTTATTTACGAACTTTGCTATTATATTAACAAATAAATAATGTTTGGACACATATGTTAGAAGAGTTAAAACTGGCTGAAAATTATGAGTTAACACAGTGACTCAGGGTGATTTGACCCGAGATCCATTGAAAAAAACGTGGATCCTGAATTCACTTAAATCAAATCGTCACAATAAGTTTTATCATTGTATTGGTTTATTTTTTTCGTCAATTGGTTTAGTCAATTAAATGAATATGTATAATAATTTTTATTTTTAGCGTTTTCTCTTCTTACTAAAATATTTTTTTTTTGTAGATTTCGTATATTAAGATGAAAACATAAAAATGATTCATACAAATCTGAAAAAATTACAGAAAAAGACTATGGCGCCAAATTACGGTTGCAGAGATTGAGAAGATGAAGATGAGGGTATATATGTCTTTTTGTAAATAACTAAAAAGTTTTAAAAAATAGCCTAACTTTGAGATCGAAACCGGGTTCGCAGGCCCAACATGTACACACTACACTAAACAAAGATAGGCTATAGATTTTCACAAACTAAAAAAAAATAATATATATATATATATATATATATAATGGCTTATGAATATCTAATTAAATATGTTTTAAAACAGCTAATATCTATTTTAGAAAGTATTTAAATAATAATATATATATTGTTGCACAAGAAAATAGTATAATAATTTTAACATCCAAATATTTTCTGTTTTGGAAACAAAAATTAATAAGATTTCCTAAATTTGAATCAAACCGAATAAGTTAGATTGAAGATCGAAATTAAATGATTCAAACTGATTACAATTAATCAAAATATTCAAATAAATCCGGAAAAATATTTGCCGCAATCTTCAAAAATATATTTGTGGTCTTGAGATATTACTGCCTAACAAACAAAATAGGTTAACAATAAGAGATAATCTAGCATAATTACATATATTTTCTTTTAAAAAGATTGATTCCCAAAGATATTTTTACTTAACCTATTACTAAAACAGGATTCATCCATTCAATATATATATATATATATATAAATAAAGAGAACTGTGCATATGTATCACGTCCAACGTTTCAAGTTTGGTAGTCAATAGAAAACTTCTGATTTGATGATGCTAATTTCATTTTACTTACTTTGATTTTGCAGGTGTATGATCGGTTCATTTCAGAGTTGAAGCAAGAACCTGCTGTTTTTCTGTAAAACTGTTATCGATCTTAACTGGTATGTCATCCTATATTTACAGATTGATATTGTTTCATTCTTTAAATCTGTCGAATTGCTCATATTTTCTTTTGCAACTACTAATTTGAGGATTGGAGCAATAAATTACTATTCGATGTGGTTGTCGGTGTGGAAATGTTATCAGTCTTAAATGAGTATATATGTTTATATTATATTTAATTATAAAATTTTGATATTTAAAACATCTAAACTTATATACTAAAAATAAAATATAAATATAAAAAAGAATTTGTATTGTATCAGCTTTATGTATCTGTACCTCTTTTAATGGAATGTAAAACTTGACTTTTTAATATAAAGTTACGTTTGACCAAAACAAATATAAAAAAAAAATTCAACAATAAGAAATATTACCCCGCATTTGTGCGGGTAAATTACTAGTAATATTATTAGTTAAGAAGACATTTTCAAAAAAATTCAAAAAATCTTATTATTTACAAAAGATGCCATTTAACTTGTTTAGTAACATGTTTGATTTTGGATAAAATATTAAATTTAAATAAATATTATATAAGTGTAATAAAAATAATCTCCCGACAAAACAGTTTGGTTAAAATAACTCCACAAATTTTTGGCGACAATTACTGGCTACTGCATAATAAACTATTTAATATCACACTATGCTGTTACTTCAAATAATATTCTTTATGATATTCAAGTCCATATTTATGACACATTTTCAACAATCGTATATCTTTAGAGAATACTAAATTATTTTCAATCATTTGGCTCTTGTTATGAAAGGACCGTCTATAACTAGACCGGTCCGAGCCGGTCCATAATATGTATTAGATGTTTTCTTTTCTCTAATAAGATTAGGATTTAGACATATTTTCTATTTCTTAATGACTTATGATATATACTATTTCATTTTTACTTGTATTCGTGATTTTTATATAAATGACACTTATGATTATGAATAATACACAACATTCACAACACGTTATCATCACGATAGACTCAAAACTCGAAGCTAAAAACCTAAAACCCTAACTTTACTTTTTCTTCTTCTTTCTCGGAGAAAACCCTTGGCGGCTGCAT
>KE156215.1:150097-166137 GCA_000411075.1 Sisymbrium irio | reverse complement strand
CGGATACTCGCTGTATCAATAAAACACTGATTATTATATCTGTTTTTGTTGGTCATTAATATCAGTCGGTGGTTTTGAGAGCGACGAACCATTAGGGATCAAATTCAATGATGACAGTGAGTTTCGTGGCAACAATTGGGATGAGATGCGTGTGGTGAGTTGCTACGAGTATACCAATCCCCGTAATCATTTTTCAAGCGATGACAGTGCCTCTGATGATCACGGTGACACAAATAAGAGTTGTGATGGGTTAGATGTCGAGAGTCTTGACGACGGGTGTAACGAAACTGAGACTGACGACTTCGTTGTGAGTGATGAAGATGAACTTGGAGATTATATTGGTTCTGATAAAAGCAATGATGACTCGAGTTATCATGCTGAGTCGGATGAAAGTTATGAAGAGTCGAGTGCAGAGAGTTACGGTGATGAGTATGATGAGATCGAAACTGGCAACTCCGATTCGGATAGTGATGATCCGGACAATCATGTTGGTTCTGACGGAACTGATGGTGTTTCAACTTCTCTAAGTCATATTCTCTCTATATTTTCTCTATATACCGTATCAAATCGTTTGGATTGACATCTTTCTGAATTATTTCCAAGACACACATCCACATAATCTCTACTTCCATCTTACTTTTTTCAGGGATTTCTTCTTTGACAAAATTTACAGATCTTCAAGTAACCAGACTCACAGATGTTATGATATGGGTATTTGTCAAACGAGACTACCATGACAAGGACATGGTTTTTACCATTGGCCGCAATTTTGTGTTTAGTGATATTGATGTAAGTATTTTATTATCGATTCCAGTGATTATCTTTTGATAATTTGGGGGTTTAATTATGTCTTTTCTGATAAACTAGGGTAATACTCTGGAGGCAACTATTCCGAGTGGATTGGAGAAATCTTATGAAAACGAATTCAAATAGGGTCAATGTTTATTATTGACAAAATTTGAAGTGTGTGAATCATCGACATGTAATCGGATTACAAGTATACGGCTTCATCTATATTTTACCGATGAAACAAGGCATATGTTATCTGATAAGACAATATCACTGTCAAAGTATTCCTTTGTCCGTTTTGATGAAGTTATGGACGGTTCGGCTTACAAGAGATATGGAACAGGTGCTGTCTTCTATTAAACATGTGGGTTACATTTATAGTAGATGCAGTTTATAATCCTTCAACATTTATCTTTCTGTGCAATTCCAGTTGATCAGGTAGGTCTAATAGTCAATGTTAGCAGACTTCAGCATGTCACTCCTGTTGATAGGCGCTCATACACTTATTTGGAAATCACTCTCAGGGATATCAAGTAAGTTGTTTTTAGATAAAATTTGTATTTGATTTATGCTGATTCAATTTTGTGGCCACATTAACAAATGAAAATCTTTGTTTAGTGGGTTAGAGTTAGAGTGTGTAGCTTGGGATCATTAAGTCATCAAGTTTGATACATTGTGGATTGCTTTTCGTCGGAGTGGTATGATATTGTGTTGTCTAAGGTTCTGGAGCATGTCCAGAATGCGTGGTTAGTATTTTATTTTGTATGTTTTCAAGCATTCGTTACTTATGTAAAAATTAATTATTATAATCTTAAATTCTGTAGGATATTATCGTGTTAACTCAAAAAGCTATGTATCCGATATTTTTTTCAATCTTCATATTCCTGAAGTACTTGATACTAGACAAAGGTGAGTTCTCAGATAATACTCTCAATTATTTCGTAAGAGTTGGATAATTTGTTTAAATACATAATGACATCCTATTGCTAATATTTACATCTAATAAACAGGTTTATGATGCATGGTGATGATATACAAGTTGAAGATGAGTATGACGATATCACATGATCTGATCATAGTTAATCCATTCATATTTAAATGTGATCGAATTTCTACACATTTTATTTAAATGTCATTTTTGTTTTTTCATGGCGATGGATTTCATGTTATATAAGTTTCTTGGTAATGTTCAGTACTATATTTTATATGTGTGTTTCGTGATTAGTTTAAGACTAAAATTTAGTATAGGTTCAACACATATCAAATAACAATTAGAGTGGATAATCTAAATATTTCAATACTTAATGGCAAGCCGAATTGTAATACACGATTAAAACATAACCTTCCGTCCGCGCAGGGCTCGGGCGCAGCCCTAGTTCTAATTAAGAATGGTGAAATAGAATCGGAAGATTAACTAGGGGATGAAGGACCAGTCTTTGATCAAGAAGAAGGAGAAGAAGACCTTTCTCTTTCAGCTGAAGGAAAGCTGCTTGTTACTAGAAAAGTCTTAAAGTTTCAGACTAAGGTAAATGACCGATCCCAGAGAGAAAAAATTTTCCATACACGTTGTCTAATCTAAGAAAAGGTATGTAATCTCATAATTGATGGTGGGAGCTGTAATAATGTTGCTAGTGAAAGTATTGTCAGGAAATTGGGACTTGAGACTAGGAAGCATCCGCTGCCTTACAAGCTTGACTGGCTAAACGATGATGGAGAAATGCCGGTTAAAGACAAGGTTGAAGTGGACTTGTCCATTGGACGGTATAAGGACTGAATTTTGTGTGATGTACTACCCATGGACGCCAGCCATATCTTACTTGGACGACCATTGCAGTGTGCCAAGAAGGTGGTGCATGATGGTTTCTCCAACCGTCATTCTTACTTTTGCACCTCTCAGACCGCAAGAAGTCCCCCAGGATCAGCTTCAATTGAAAAAGAGTCGTGACAAAGAAAAAGTCAAACCGGAACCTAAGAAGTCTAATTTCTTTGCCAAATCCAGTCAACTCAGAAAAACTCTTTGTTTACAACAATCCATGATCTTACTTATGTTTAAAGAATCACTAATGGCTAAGTCTAACCAAACACTAGAGCTTCCGAGTAAACTTTCCCAGCTCTTGCAGGAATTTAGTGATGTCTTCCCAGAAGAGAATCCAGCTGGATTGCCACCCATTCGCGGAATAGAACATCATATAGAGTTTGTTCCTGGAGCCTCTCTGCCGAATCAGCCGGCTTATAAAACAAACCCTGTGGAGACCAAAGAAATACAAAAACTGATTGGAGAACTTGTGGAGAAAGGTTACATCCGCGAGAACATGAGCCCCTGTGCTGTACCAGTCTCAGTTGTTCCCAAAAAGATGAAAGTTGGCGAATGTATGTGGACTGTTGGGCCACCACCCAAATCACGGTTAAAACAGACATCATATCCCTCAGTTAGATGATATGTTAGTTGAACTGCATGTGTCAAGTGTATTTTCTAAGATAGACTTGAAATCTGGTTATCATCAAATTATGATGAAGGAAGGGGATAAATGGAAAACTGCTTTTAAAACAAAACTAGGATTATACGAATGGTTGGTTAGGCCATTTGGTTTAACTAATGCTCCTAGCACGTTTATGAGGTTGATGAACCATGTTCTTAGATCATGTATTGGAACTTTTGTGCTTGTTTACTTTGATGACATATTGATCTATAGTAAGAACTTTGAGGAACACTTAGAACACTTGAAATCGGTTTTGAAAGTACTTAGACAAGAGCAGTTTATGCTAATTTTCAGAAGTGTACTTTTGCAACAGATAATCTTCTGTTTCTTGGCTGTGCTGTAGGCGGAGATGGAGTCAGAGTGGACGAGGAAAAGGTCAAGGCTATTCGGGATTGGCCCACGTCGTCTATGTCCATTGGAAAAGTCCAAAGTTCTCACAGCTTGGCCGGATTCTACCGATGTTTTGTTAAGGATTTCAGCACTCTAGCCGCCCCACTGACTGAAGTCATCTAGAAAAGAGTGGGATTCAAATGGGAACAACCCCAAGAGGAGTCGTTCCAAACTCTCAAAGCTAAGCTGACCAATGCTCCTTTACTTATTCTTCCTGATTTCAATAAGACTTTTGAAATTGAATGTGATGCTTCAGGAATTGGTATTGGTGCTGTTGTTATGCAGGAAGGACGACCTATTGCTTTCTTCAGTGCAAAGTTGGGAGGAGCATCCTTGAATTACCCAACGTACGACAAAGAGCTGTACGCTTTAGTCCGGGCCTTCTAGACTTGGAAACACTATTTGTGGCCAAAGGAGTTTGTGGTTCAGATTGACCATGAAGCACTCAAACAAAGGGACATCAAAAGCTCAACAAACGCTATGCCAGATGGGTAGAGTTTATCAAACTTTTCCCTATGTTATTAAGTATAAGAAAGGTAAAGAAAATGTTGTGGCCGATGCTTTGTCTAGGAGATAAGCCTTGATTAGTGTATTAAATAGATGTATGCCACTGATCTAGGCTTTAAAGAACCATATCAGGCTAGTTCTAAGTTTGCTTCTGGAAAGTACTTTAGGAATGATGGATTTCTGTTTTATTCTGACCATCTTTGCATTCCTAATTGCTCTTTTAAAACTTTGTTGGCCACGGAGGAGGCTTGTTGGGCCATTTTGGCATTGATAAATCTCCTAAGACCTTGCAGGATCATTTCTACTGGCTGAGTATGAAGAAGGATATGGTTAAGATTTGCACTCGTTGTGAAGTGTGCAACGGTCCAAAGCTAAGGCTCAGTCCACAAGTAAGTACCTTGCACTTCCAGTCTCGGATCATCCTTACACAGATATTTCAATGGATTTTATTTTATCATTACCTAGAACTAGGACTGGAAAGGATTCGATCTTTGTTGTGGTTCATAGGTTTAGTAAAATGTCACATTTCATTCCTTGCCACACTACTGATGATGCTGTGAATATTGCTGATATTTCCTTTAGAGAAGTTGTACGCTTGCATGGCATGCCAAAGTCAATTGTTTCTGATAGGGACACCAAATTTTTGAGCCATTTTTTGGACGACACATTGGTCTAAGTTAGGCACTAAACTCTTGTTTTCAACTAGTTGTCATCCACAGTCTGATGGTCAAACCAAAGTATGGAATAGTACTTTGTCTACCTTACTTAGGGCTGTAATGAAAAAGAATTTGAGAACTTGGGAAGATTGTTTGTATCATGTTGACTTTGCTTATAATTATGTTGTTTATTCAGCCACTCATTTCTCTCCATTTAAAATTGTGTATGGATTTAATCCCTTGTCTCCAATGGGTTTGATTTCTTTATCTTTGAGTGAAAGGGCTAGTTTGGATGCGAAAAAGAAGGTTGAACAGGTCAAGAAAATTCATGAGAAGGCTAAACTCAACATTGAAAAGAGGACCAAACAGTACGCGGATCAAGCAAATAAGCACCAACGTGAACTGACCTTTGAAGAAGGCGATCTGGTGTGGATCTACCGTAGGAGAGATTGGTTTCCAGTTGAAAGGAGGTCGAAGCTAATGCCAAGAGTTGATGGACCATTTGCTATCACCAAAAAGATCAATGACAATGCGTATCAAGTTGATCTTCAGAAGGCAAACAGATAATAATATTGTGAATAAAATCAAAAGATGTCGGCATGAAATCTCGATATGGAGGAAAAATAATTTTCCTTACGGAAAGGAATACATAAATGATCTGAAAAAGGCTCTGGAAGGGATATAAGATGATGATAGTAAAACTCCAGAGCAGGTTATGAAGTAAAACGTAAGTTGAAAGAGGCATATCGAGATGAGGAAATCTATTGGCAACAGAAAAGTAGGAATTTGTGGTATACGTCAGGCGATCGTAATACAAAATTTTACCTTTCTTTAACCAAAAAACAAAGTATACAAAATAAAATCATTGCTATATAATGAGGTATATATGCTAATGATTGAGAAAGTAGCGGTTAGCTACTTTGAAAAGATATTTACCTCCACCTCCCCAACTGATTTTGATGAGGTATTACGTGAAGTATAATATCCTTAATTACAGATATAATGAACGATAAGTTAACTTTTAAGGCAACAGATGATGAAATATGGAGTGCATTATTTATGATGCACCCGGAAAAGGCTCTGGGTCCAGATGGAATGAGTGCCTTATTTTTTCAGCACTCGTGGTCTATTATTAAAGGAGATGTTACAGATATGGTTAATACGTCTTTTGAATTGGGTCTTCTGATCAACGGCTGAATAAGACAAATATTTGCCTGATAACTTCAAGACCATGCCGTATGAATGAACTGAGACCCATTAGTTTATGAAATGTGGGATATAAAATTATTTCAAATGTATTATGTCAGAGATTAAAATGCTTCCTACCAGACTTAATTTTGGAAACATAATCGGTATTTGTGTCAGACTGACTAATATCAGGTAATATTTTGATTTCCCAGGAAATGTTACACGGTCTTAGGACATATCTTTCTTGCAAAGGAAATGGCAGTAAAAAAAGATATGAGTAAGGCATATGATCGAGTGGAATGATCTTCTATAGAGAATCTCCTCAGGAAATTGGGTTCTTCATCTAATAGGCTTAGCTGGATTATGTAGTGTATTACATCAGTACAGTACAATGTACTGATTGATGGTCAACCAAAAGGTGATATAATTCCAAAAAGGGGTCTGCGGCAAGGGGATACCTTATCTCCTTATCTTTTTATTTTATGTACGGAAGTCCTATTAGCGAATATTCAGAAGGCAGAACAGGAAAAACTGATATCAAGTTAAAAGATAGCAAGGACAAGTCCTTCTATTTCTTATCTTCTTTTTGCGGATGACAGTCTTTTCTTTTGTCAAGCAAACAAAGACAAATGTCAGGTTTTATTAAAATCCTTAAAGATTATTAGATCGTGTCGGGACAGCAAATAAAATTTGATAAACCATCCATTCAATTTGGACATAAAATATCTGAGGAAGCAAAGGCGGGTGTCTTTACTTTTGGAGGTATTAGCTCATATTTAGGGATTCCCAAGAGTTTGGGTGGTCCTAAAACACTAGTCTTTGGATTCTTACAAGAAAGAATCTACAACAGAGTCAATAGTTGGACTGTACGATTCTTAATAAAAGGAGGAAAGGAAGTTTTGATAAAATCAGTAGCAATAGCCTTACCGACTCATGTTTTTTCATGTTTTAGACTTCCTAAAAAGGTAACAAAGAAAATCACAAGTGCAATTGCACAATTTTGATGGAGTATTAGCAGTAACCAGAAAGGTATGCATTGGATGTCTTGGGATAAATTATACTGGGACAGTAATAACCATGGGATGGGATTTCGAGATATTCAAGATCATAACACAGCTTTATTAGCAAAACAGTTATGGCGTTTAATCGACAAACCGGATTACCTCTTTGCAAAAATTTTTAAAGGAAAATATTATAGGGATTCAGATCCTTTGGATCTGATTAAAGTGTACTCTCCTTCCTACGGCTGGATGAGTATAATCTCTGCTAGATCGTTAGTTAAAAGAGGGCTAATCAAAAGGGTAGAATCTGGAAAATCCATTTCAATATGGAACGATTTTGAGATTCCTGCCTCTCGCCAGCAATATGTAAATTTAATATTTATCCTCCCATCACTATCGACAGCTTCATTAATCCAGGAACCCGTACATGGAATAAAACTTTCATTGAGGAAGTCATCATCCCTGAGGATGTTACCATTATTAAAAATATACCACTTAGTTGCCTGCTAAAAAGGATACTTATTGGTGGCATTACACGAACACACAAAAAAAATATACAGTTAAATCAGGATATGAGCTTGAAGGAAAATTTCCTGACTCAGGAGTCACTGATATAATGTATGGTCCGAGCATCAGACTCCTTTTGGCTAATACCTGGAGAGTGAAATTCCCACCAAAAATGAAACATTTCATGTGGCAGGCCTTCTCCGGATGTTTTTCGGTTACAAAGAATTTACAATCACCAGGTATACAGTGTGATACACAATGTCCCCGATGTGGAGGAGAGGAAGAAACAATAAACCATGTCCTATTTGAATACCCACCAGAAATTCAAACTTGGGCCTTTTCAAAAATCCAGTCTCATCCTCAAACCTTTCCCTTATCGTCAGTTTTCGATTATCTTTTTTTGGCGGATCCCAAAAGAGATTGTGAATAGTTATTTTTCATGATTAATTTGGTATTTATGGAAAACTAGAATTGAAAATATCTTCACCAATAAGGATAGAAAGTCTGTTGAGATTCTCATAATAGCGGAAACTGAATGAAGATTATGGGATGATGCTCAATTAGTAGATAGAAGGAATGAGGTATGAAACTCCTCATCACAAATTCATATAATGAGACATGACGGATGGTGGTATTTTGTAGACGGTTCCTGAAAGGAATTAGGTATTTACTCAGGCCAAGGTTGGTATTGTAGTAAGAACAGGGTAGTGGAATGTAGGATGGGGTCTCATAATAATAGAGCAAGTTTAACACCCCTACATGCGGAGTTTAAAGCCCTGATTTGGGCAATGAAATGCATGAAAGATCTGCAACATCATCACGTAGTGTTCGCTACAGATTGTTCTAACTTGATCAAGATAATTTCCAACCCTAGGGATTGGCCAGCTTTCACGACGTGCATCGAGGAATTTCAAATATGGAAAGAGTTTTTCAACGCATTCTCCATTAAAGCTAATTCCACGTAAGATAAATTGGCACACAATGTTAGAGTTCTCCCCGGAGAATTTTTCCATGTTGCTTTGGTATCACCGAGTTAGATCAAAAAACTTTCCTAAATTACTAATTGATTTTTTGTATTTTGTTGAAAAGAAAAAGTATTTGTCTTTATTTTTTGCATGCAACTCTAGTTTATTTAAACCATTGTACTTACTCATTTGAATCATTTTTCTAAGAGAGAACCCTTTTGAGACTCAGTTTGTTCTGCTTGAACATTCTTGTTGTTTGGTGTGTCACATCCTTACAACAACCCTGATCTATCGACTTCGTACGTCACATCCAAGGATAGAAAATGTATCAGAATACCAGAGGACTTTCACATCCTTTGATGGTCTGAATTGATCCATCTTTGAACCTCGAGTGCTAGTAGCCTCTTCGGTTCCTTATCTTATCTTGCATTCCAACCGTGAACCGAGTGCAAAATACTTTGGGAGATTGTATCACGTCACACAGCCATTTGGCCGATCAGATGATCCGGCTCGGGACCAGGGACAAAAGGAGAAGAGCAGCCGAGCCAGCCATTTTTTCTCCTTGCTATGGTCCGGCTCGGCACCAAGGAAGGGGAGAAGAAGTGGCCGAGCCGGCCATATCTTCTTCCTTGCCTTGGTCTGGCTCGACATCAGGAGTAGAAAGAATGATTGGCCGAGCCGGGAGTCTGGCTAGGCTTTTTCCCCAACTCCACTCAGAACTCCTTCGTCGAAAGGTTTGGTTTGTTATATGAAAAGTTCGGAGAATTGTGACTTTTATCAGTTTATCAAGAAAACATACGAAAAATAAGTTTTCATATACTTTCCGTAAAGTTATCGATAAAAATAATTTTAATATTCAAATATAATTCTTTTCCCGAAAATATTCAAATACGAAATTTTTTTCCGTTATTTAAACATTTTTAGCCGTTAATTCCAGATATGTGGGTTTTGACCCAACATTTAGCCTCCCAACTCGTCAATCTCAGGTATGATAATGACGGGGTAGTATAGAAATATGATATTCAGTATTAAGGAGCTAATATGTTTCGGTCCCCAGATTTCATGAATAGTTGGCCTGCGCTCTTCGTACCGGAATTTCAAACGGACTTTTGAGGAAAGGACAGATCTTTGTTGAGCCGAGTGACGATTTTATCGTTAATGGGCTCAAACTGACAAGAAGGCTGATGGTATATAGACAAGGAATCTCGGAGTTTGATGGGTGGAAGTGATGAAGGTTTTTGGTCAAGCCGGCCATGACCTTTCTTCGTTGAAGGACTGTTGGGCTTTTGAGCATCTTGCATGTATCGAGGATGATTGGTTTGAGATACGCTTATGATGTTGCCTCTTTAAAAACCTTTTATTAAGAAAAACCTGGTGAAAAAAACGTAATAGAGAAAAAGAATGCAACGCGTATTATAGATTTCCTTTGAAAAACTATCCAAGTTAAGATTTTCGTAGAAATGTTTTCCGAAAACTGTTCATGCTAAGTATTTCGTAAGTTTTCGTAAGAGTTTTCCCGAAAAACGATTCAATTTAAGTTTTCGCAAAACTTTTTTCCAAAAAACTGTTCATGCTAAGTTTTTCGAAAGTTTTCATAAAACATTTTCCTGAAAAACTGTTCATGTTTAAGTTTTTCATAGAAATTTGTTTCTAAAAAACTTTTCATGCTAAGTTTTTCAAAAGTTTTTCGTATGGAAACGTGAGGGAAGAGGGTTTTGGCCCAATCGGTCATGCCAAACTGGCTACTTTCGGGCAACTCAGACGTTCTATACCGAGTCGGACGCATCTCCTCGTCCCGTCTTCGCATTTTCAGCCCGATAGAGGAGGAAGGAATGAAGGCCAAGCCGGACATGCTGGGACGCTGAGCTGGTCATGCCCCTGGCCTCCCATGCTGCAATAATCGAGAGGGGAAGGGAGAATGGTGGCTGAGCCGGACGTTATCCTGCCGAGCCGGCCATGCTTCCGACGTGTCTTACCGTGCTGGCTGAGAGGGAAAAGGGTGGCCGAGCCGGACAGGAAGACCGGGGAAAGTCCTGCCGAGCCTGTCGTGACTCCGCGTCCTTCCCTTGCAATTCATTGGCTAAGCCAGACCGTGCTGGACTCTCCGGGCCGATGTTTACTGTTATGCGAGTCTTAGTCTTTCGAAATATTTCGAAGTGTTTGAGGAAGACTATGCGTTGTTTCATCTTTTTGTGGAAATGAATTGTGATTTTTGACTACTGTTCATGTCACGAGACGTACTGTTTTCAGGACCCGTTTTTCCTCTATAAGAGAATGAGCTCCCCCTTCCAAGAATCTAACAACTGTTCCTCATTTGCTAGGGTCAAATTCTTTATATTTTCTCTTCTTTCTCTCTCTAGGAATTTTTCAAGAACGCGAAAAGCACCTTTTCGCTCTTAGAAAAATGTCTTTTGATCTATTCTCTGAAGAGAACAACGTTTTTAGGATGATGCTAGTCGTCTGATCTTTGGAGAGGATGCGTCTGAGGGAAACGAAAGTTCACACGGTTTCTGTTTTGTGGATTCGTTTCCGACATGGAATGCCTATGGTATTTGAATGCTCAGGGTTTTCAAGACGATGATGACCCCCCAAGGAGATTCAGGTTGGAAAAGGGTAGCATGGTCCAAGGGAGTGATGGTTCAAAGCTTGTGTAGTAAGGCAAGTATGGAGAACTTGAGTTCCTTATTTTTTTCCAGAGGGGATCGAGTTTTTGATACCCAGCACGGGGGATCATTGTGATCAACTTCCTCTCAGCTGTTTTACCGTATTGGAATCCTACTTGGATTCCTGCTTCCTCACCTTCCCTATCACTATGCTGATTCTCCGATTCCTTGCCATGGATAGCTTGGCGATGGGTCAGATAACTCCGCGAGGGTTAACGAATCTGCTCGGGCCAATAGTGATATGTCTTGAGCGCGACATCCAAATTGGAGTGTGACACTTGTTGAGACTTTTAGAAGTTTGTACAACCCAGGTTCCGTTATCTTAATACGTTTCCCCCAGAGTTGGGAAGAAGATTTTTGACCAACACGTCTGTAACACCCCCAAATCGGTCTAGGACTAAGTTGACCGGTCCGCCGTGCAAAAATCAAACAAGAACATGCATGACCAACCTTAGATCCTGAACCAATTCGAAAATGCCACAATACGGTTCCTAAGAACGGTCCAACAAAGTCTTTAGACTCAGTCCAAAGCCCTGGTCGATCCATCCTTGGTTCCGTCCCTCTTGACCAAGGCTTAAGGCTTTGCAATACCTACTATGGTCTCGGGTTGTGATAGCTCGGAAAAAGCTAATATCATTAGAACTGTGCACCTTTTTAAGAAATCTCATATTATTACATATAAATACGGTACTTAAAAATCGAGTCATGAGCAACCTAATGTTACTCAGTGAGACCAGGACCCTCTAACAATAATATGATCCCCAATTCCCATAATCCCCAGAGGAAAGATAGCCGAAGCAACAGAATAAACATCAGAATATGCATAAACACGATATCAGAGATATTCACAAGCAAAATCATAATGATGCATGATAGAACACTACTATGCAGGCACACTACCACACCACTTTCATCACATCTCCACTTTGGACACTCACTAGTCACAAAGCCCTTCTCACCACTCCGTGGACACAGAGATCTCTTAGTGTAACCGCCGTGCGCGCGTTATCACCCTACACCAGACTATCACACAGTCAGTCTAGCCGGAACATCACAAAAACCGAGCCCCATTATATTGGTGCATCTCGGCCTGACCCCGTTTCCCCTAGCGGCGATCATTTTTTTGGGGATAGCAACTCGCCCACGGTTATCCTCAGGAATAACGACTCTAAACGGTTATCCCTTTCTCTATCCCGTCGGCTAGTACTCGGCCAAAGGCTGCAATCCCGTTCGTCTGAGTCTTCTCACTGTCAAACATCGTCGGGTTACGACAGACGTTATCAAGTAAGGTATACCTAGGAACGCTGGATACACCGCCCTTCAATCCAGTGCGGAAACCTCGCCCACAACGATTACCACAAGATAACATAAATCATGCAATACAATGCACAAACAACATCACACAATGCAATACCCAGGCCTGATCCCTTCCCGGATCTTCTATACAATCCAACTTCCGTATGCCTATTCAACACCGCTTGAATGTCCTCAACAACTGAGACTTACTGCTAGTACATTGTATTTGACCCCAATAACTGAGACTTACTGCCAGTACGTTGTGTCTTACCCGTAGCCATACAACGGGTTTTCCTATAGATCATACTTTCGTACTCGGCATTGGATTCAAATAGATAATAGATCTGGCAAATCCAAGCACCTCCTCTTCTCGTACCACAAACCGGTAAGGTTGTTAACATTCCCACATGACATGCACCAGCCAATACCTCACCCCATGGATTTAACAGCATACGGACCAACACTATCCGTGGCTAGCATTGCACATAGATCCCACCTTGGATCATATGCCGATCATTCCTTCGTATGTGCGTGGATCTCTTCACGTCCACTCAAAGCCAAACCTATAAACGTTAGACAATACCAAGCCTAACTACTGGGACTCACCTTGTACCGATAATTCCATGAGGTTTTCTTTGAACTCTAGCCCCTAGATCTATGCTGGTACCTTCAGTCCAAGCTAACAGATCCTAACTCCAGGGCTAAACACTCATGGTTTACCTACTTTTAAGATCCCGCACTAAAATCCGCTTCTAAGGGTTTTTCTCTCGGTTTTCTTCTTATTTCAGCACTGTGTGGAATGGAAGAAATTCAGGTCCGAGGGCATATTTATAGCAGTAAGGGAAAGCTGTGGGTCGCAGTTCCATCCAATGCATACAGAACACCCAACAAGCCTAGCTGTCCATCCCTATCTCTTCTCGGTTGATCAGACCGCGACACCAAATGGGCGGCATGCACAGCCAATCAGTACAGCACACGACGTCACTTGGATAAGACCATCCATATTTATCTCTTCCTCACCAATCGAGCCGATATTACCCGATACCGAGCTCCAAGTGCTATCTCCTGAACTACTCGAGCTTTTACATAAATTCTATGACCCAGAATATTATTTTAGTCTCTCTTAGACTTGTTCCAGTCGTCCTCCTTCATTTGAGCACTTTGAATTTCTTCCATCTCCCGGCATAGCTCATTCGCGATCTCTCGGCTAGAAACTGCGTTCTTCCTTCTTCCCGGGCCACCTTGATTCTTTCTTAGCATAAACAGTCTTCATATACTAAGAAAGTTATTTCCCAGCTCCCTTAGCAACAAAATCCTTGTATTTCCTTCAATCCGCCTGATTTGGTCTTTTGGTACCACCATTGTTTCCTTGAATTTTTACCCATACCAAACGAAATTTTCTTCCACAGATTCTTCTTCTAATGGCTTCAGAACGTCCTAGGCGTGCTCTGAGCTAAAGCCCATAATTTTTAAAGCCCGAAATTCTAGGCCTTCAGCAGCGTTATTACAACGTCAGTAAAGACAACGTCAGGGAAATTCTAGGCCTTCAGCAGGACCTTCTTCTTCTAGTGTCAGGGTCAACAAATTCTCGATTGAGCTTGAGTATATCCAAGAGATGAAGACCGTGTTTTCAGAAATCGGTAGCTAAACCAGGACTGGCTGTCTGGAATATTACTTACCTAGCTTTCGTATTTTCGTGACTAACTCTTTTCTATTTTGTTTCAGATTGTCCGATAATCAATATTATCCTAGAAGACATGTATTGTGTTTGGACCTAGTTGTCGAAATTCGGGAAGATGAATTGGGATGTACACTTTTCTTATCAGAGGGTCACGACTGCTTGGTGTCTAGACAGGGACTACTCTTTTTCGATCAATCGCAAGAGCCACCAAAAAAGATGGGGAAAAACAAGTCTGTCACCCAGCAGTTCAAGGATCAGGAGAAAGAATTTGTTGAAACAAGTGGAGTCACAATTGTGGTCGACTCTCTTCACGAGGAAGTCGAGGAGGGCGAGATCCCTTATTTTCTGTCACCCATGGACAAGGGCAAAGGTATCGCTTACTGTGGTGAGCAATCAACTCGATTTTCGACCCGAAAGTAGACAGTGAAAGGGCCTGAATATGAGTTAAGCGTCGCTTGTTCAGCTGGAGAGGGTGAACGGATCACGCCTGCTGCTTTTCTTGGCTCCTTCCATGGCGCAGAGGTAGTCCCTTTCAAAGACTTCCGAAAGAAGAATAATTTCGAGAAGACAGTGCGCTGTGGTTTTGAGGTAAGCGAGATTTAGTTATATTTATTCGATTTTACGATATCGCGACTTGTTTGTATGATGCTTCTCTCTTGCTCTTTGTAGTTCCTCGCCCATTTTCCTGACATAGCGAGATGCTACATGAAGGAGGCTTCTTACTTGATGCAGAGGGCGGAGAGGTCTGAGGAGATTGAGACCCAGAAGGACGCTGAGATGAATCGTCTTAAGGACGAGTTCGGACGTGCCAACCCTGCTCATGATGAGGAGCTTAGGCGGGTTCATGACGAGCTCCTCGCGGAGAAGAAGGAGTGTGAGATAAAGATGTGCAAGGCTGCTGAGCAGGAGCGTTCCTCCATAGTGAAGAAGTATCGCCTTTGAGGCGATAACGCGAGAACCTTTGTGGCCAAGGTGGACGAGGCCGAAGAAGAGCTCATCTTATCCGACACTGTCACTTCGAACCTAAAACTGTATGCCTTGTTCGAATCTGGAAACAAGGCCACAATCTTATAGCTGGAAACATTTGTCTTGCCGATTCGAAGGTTGATTTTGTGAGGACGATGGACTCGTTGAAGAGCTACCTGATTGCTTCTCCACAGGCGCAGACATTGAGCCTAGTCTTTGAGAATGTGTCTCTGCAGCGGCCACAAATGAGGTTGGGGTCTCGAAATTCTTGGGGTCGAATGAGCGTGACCCTGAGGTCATAAAGTTCATTTCCCCGATGACTTCCGCCGAGGAATGCTCTTAAAGGATTTATCCCCCTCCCCATGTAATTTTTTGGCTCTTGTTAGCTTTTTTATTTAGACTTGCGCCCTTTGGGCTGTTTTATCATTTGGCCGGGATATCTCCTGATGATTGTATTTCTGAAACCTTTCGTTTTTATGCTAAGACATTCGTGCTTTGTCTTATTTTGCATGTGATAAGATTTCATTATTTTTGCTTCATGATAAGTACAAATGTTCGTACTTTCTTGTCCTCTTATATTCCCTTAGCGCTTTGGATGATGCTTTGAAATATTTCGTGATGCGTATAACATTGGTTCTTTGTCGGCGGACTCTTGTCTTGCTTTTTTATATGAAAATGTGTTTGCGTTTTGAAAGTGTTGGACTGGATTGTGCCAGCACTGCCGAGAAGTGTTTGTTGGGGTCAAAACCCATATTTCTGGAATTAAAGATTAAAATATTTAAATATCAGAAAAAAATTCCAAATTTGAATATTTTTGTAACAAAGAGTGATATTCGGAAAATTATTTCTTTAAACTGTTTACAGAAAAACCAACTCTCATATGAATTTCCCGAATAATCAATCAAGGTCAAGATTTCTAGGAAAATCGGACAGCTCGGCCTCATTTTCTTG
>KE156215.1:124468-137218 GCA_000411075.1 Sisymbrium irio | reverse complement strand
TGTGTGATAGTAAGGTGCATGGTGTTCATGCGGGAATGCTGGTGCGCTAATAGATCTATGTGTCTGTGTGTGCGGTGGTGAAGTGCCTTGGACTAGTGAGAGTCCGGGGTGGAGATGGATGTTGGTTGCGTGTGATTGTGTGCATTGCGTGTTTATTTCAGTTGCTTCGGCTATATTCTTACTAACGTCTCACAGTGGGCTCGGGAGCTCACTGAGTAATTTTCGAATTACTCATCCGTCTTCTTTTCTTTTCCCAGGAAGCCGTAGTGGGTAGGTGTAGCTGGGAAGCGGCGCGTGAAGTCCAGTGTAGATTTGGTGGTGTTTGGTGCAAATAAAGACTCTTGTATAGTAAGCGTGTTTTTCGCTGTTTTGGTTACATAATGTAATCTCGGTTTGTAATATAAAGGGTTTTCTTAGGATGCATCCGACTATGTCTATGTCTGTGTAAATGTAAGCACGGTTTTAAAAGTAATAAAATGTATGTTTTAGTAATCGATGATTTGTGCGTTGCTGATAATGGCCTAGTCCGGGTTTTTGACACAACCTCTGGTCCGAGTACGAGTTGCAAAGCCTTAGGCTTGGGTCGAGAGGGGTTGACTGGCATCAAGAACGTGGCCCGAGCTTTAGATGTGGTCTAAACCGGGTTGGCTCTTTGCTAAACTTGACACGTAACAAACTTTGATCGGTACGGGACTTGGGTACTGGTCGTTCATGTTCTTGTTTGATTGTTGGACGGCCGGTTCACCCGTCCAAAGTTCTGGATCGGTTAGGGAGCGTTACAACGTTCTTCCTCTCAAATGTTGGCCAATTTCATAGTCGAGCTTTTAACCGCGGGTAGTGAAGAACCGACCCGAAACTCTGTATGGATACTCCACGTCAATGGATCATCACCCAAACAAGGCTCCGGGGTCGGAGTACGATTGACATCACCAACAGGAGAAATCTTAGAGCAATCATTTTGTTTGCTCTTCAATGCCGCAAACAATGAAGCAGAATAAAAAGCCTTGATTGCAGAGTTACGACATGCCCTCGGTTTCAAGATCCAAAATCTTTTGGCGCATTGTGATTCCCTACTGGTGGTAAACCAGTTCAGCTGCAAATACGACGCGAAGGACGACCGAATGGAAGCCTACCTCAAGATCGTGCAGGGCCTAGCAAAACAGTTCAAAGAATTTGAGTTGACGTGAATCCCTCATGGATAAAACGCCCCTGCTGATGCCTTAGCGGCCTTAGCATCAACTTCGACCCCCAGGGAAAGCCGAGTGATTCCGGTGGAGTTCATCGAACAACCAAGCATCGATCCACCGCAAAGTGCAAACCTTATAGGCCTCCGGAGGAAGAAGAAGGAGAACAGGAGCCCGCATAGGAAGAGATCAAGACGGGACCAGAAGAAGAATACAGGTGCAATCACGGCTGGATGGGACCTATCCGGACCTACATTATGGACGAAGAAGTTCCAGCGGAGAAGTGGGCATCCCGCAAATTGAGAGCACAAGCTGCCTGTTTTGTCTTAGTGGACGGTAATTTTTTCAAATGGATACTTTTTGGGCCACTAATGACGTGCGTAAAAGTGATCTTAAATTGCAATCAGGATCCTTTGCATGCTTCCAGGACATGTCTAAACTGAATCGGTGAGTTTTCGAATCATTTCGGCATTTTCACCTTCAGAACACTGTTTATAAACTAAGAAAATTGGACCGGGGCGAATTGGCGATCATAAGTTACTTAAATAAGACCGGACCAAAGACGAGCTGGATCAGGAAAGACTAAACGGCGACGTGCTGAAGAAGATGGACCGCGGACCGGGCTGAAGCCCATTAAAACATACAAGTCGGCAAAATAACAAGTTTAGCGAAGTCCCACTTCGGTAGCAGCTTCTCTCAGCACCCCCCAAGACCTCCAGTATATATAGGATAATATGTAATAGGTTTAGCCATTCCATTCTGAATACTTCGACGTGTATCATAATACTTTTGAAGCTTATACGGATTCCTTTGTATTTTCGGAAAAGTATCAATAAAAACAAATATTTGCAATCTTGGTCTTTGAGTTCTTATATAAACAGATTTTTGAATTCCCATTAATTATAAGTTTTGATTGTGTGAGTTTTGACTCTCACAGCGTTCTCCCCAACTCCACTCAGAATTCCCTCAGTTCATGATACGTAAAGTTCGGGAATTGTGGCTCCGAAGGAAAGCATTCTTCACATCCATTTGACAAAGTTCCCATTCAAGATTGATGGAAATGACCAGAACTACACGAACTGTGTGTAGGTTCGCAACCGGAGGAAGTGTGTCCCTGTAATCTTCTCCATATGTCTGAGTAAAACCCCTTGAAACTAGACTAGCCTTGTATATTTCAATCTCTCCAGTACTCTTGTACTGGATGATGAAAACCCACTTTGAACTGACTTCTTTCCCTTAGGTAGATCAGCTTCATCCCAAGTATAATTTCTCTCCATAGCATTAGTTTCTTCCTTAACCGCATCTCTCCATTCCTTATGTTCCTTTGCTTCTTCATAGATCCTTGGAACTTCTTCTTTATTCAAGGTAGTAATGAATGCCTGATGATCTTCTGGTATGTGTACCAAAGTACAGGTAGCTTGTGATGGGGGAGCAATTGCAAGACTGTTGTAGTACACTGGTGATGGGTTGTTTCTTATCCTTTGGATTCTTCTCAGACTACTGATATGGCGGATCAAAGTCTGGAGTGACATGCTCTGGTGGACCTTTTCTCAGTCTTTGACTCCTCCTTAGAGTCGTTGTTGGCTGATCAGATACCAAGTGTGGAGTGTTTGTATCTTGCTCCATATTGGTTGTATCAGTTTCGTTCGCGTCTTCTTGGTGATTAACCTCCTGTTCAGGTTGATCATGAACACATTTTCATCATTATTCTCCCCCTCAGGATCAAGCACAGTCGAAAGTGATGATCCATGTCTCGGTCTAGGGGTTGGAAGCCCCAGATTCTTAAAGAGCATGCCCAAGTTGGCTGCCCTCTCCGACTTAGAGTGGGACATATTCTGAAGGTTCTCCAAATTCTTATCATTGTAGTAGCACGTTTCCTCCACAAACATAACAACACGGGAGACTAAGACCTTGCCAGTGTCGGGTACTAGACACTTGTAGCCCTTTTGAGTGTTGGAGTAGCCAATAAAAATGCTCTTAATTAATATTCTTAGCATCCAACTTGGTTATGTTTTCTCCTGGTACCAAAACATATCACACAGAACCAAAGATCCGTAAGTGATTAATAGATGGAGGTGAGTTAGTGAGTACCTCAAATGGGGATTTATCGTGAACGATTTTGGTAAGAGTTCTATTGATGAGATAACAAGATGTGATTATTGCATATCTTCATAACCTCATAGGAACATTTGAATGGAACATCATTGATCTGGCTACTTCCATAAGGTGCTTATTCTTTCTTTCTGCCACTCCATTCTATTGTGGTGTGTAAGGACAAATTGTTTGATGAATGATGCCATGGGTGTTCATGAAGTGTTTAAATGTATGACTTGTATACTCCCCACCATTATCTGATCTTAACAGTTTCACTTTGGCATTATAGTGGTTAGTGACATAAGCATGAAAGTTAATAAATTCCTCTAAGACCTTAGCTTTGGAAGGAAGCAAAGTCAACAAGTGTATTTGGATTTTCATCAATAAAGGTAACAAAGTAATTATGGTTTTCCCTAGATAAGCAAGGTGATGTCCAAACATCTGAGTGAATCAAGTCAAAACAATTTTCATAGATAGTAGAAGATTAAGAAAAAAAACTAATTTGCAGTGTTTACCTAAAATATAAGCCTCATAATTATCATTTTG
Source organism: Sisymbrium irio (assembly GCA_000411075.1). Classification (NCBI taxonomy): domain Eukaryota; kingdom Viridiplantae; phylum Streptophyta; class Magnoliopsida; order Brassicales; family Brassicaceae; genus Sisymbrium; species Sisymbrium irio. Next base: position 133,394 of record KE156215.1, on the reverse strand, counting down.
AAACTTAAAATTAGGTAACAACAAATTTAAAGCTATGAAATGAGGGTGACCTAACCTAGCATGCCAAATAGCATTATTAAGCACGTCAACATTAAAACTAAAACTGCATGAAGTAGAAGAAGAAAGCTTAAGATAAAACTATAGTGCATTCTTGGTTGATCCTTGTCCAAGAACTTTTGTAGTCTGAATATCCCGAAAAATAAACATCATTAGGCCTAAAGATTGTAAAGAAATTTAGATCAGAGGTAGCTCTCTTAACAGACAATAGGTTTGAAGTAAAATTAGGCACATAGAATGCTGGTGATTCTTTATTAAACAGTTTCAAGTTCTCAATTTCTTTAATCTGAATCTGTTCACCATTAGCAATACTAACATGTCCTATAGCTGGTTTAATATCATTAATGATTTAGCCCCGGAGTCAGCAATTATAGATTTACTAAAGCTAGAGACAGATTCAGCAAGTTCACAAAAAAGCATGAAAGCTCATGGGTTTGATAACTTTACCAGATTCTTTCAGTGCTTTGATGGGAGCATCCAAATCTGATTTCTTCACAAATTCTGATGTAGCCATGGTGCTTTCATCTACCTGAGTTCTTTCATTAGAGCTAGAAGCAAAATGTGCCTTGGAGTCTCTAGTCTCTTCGTTGTTATTGTTGTTGTTGTCTCTCCAGTTTCCCTGTGATGAGAGTCGTGAATCCCATCTTCCAGATTGAGGAGGAGGGCTTCTAAGATGAGCTGGAACAAGGTGGGGGTTTAGATTGAAGCACTTTTCCTTAGTGTGACCAGTCTTCTTTCAATAACTGCATATCACCTCCTGGTAGTTGCTTTTGTTGGCTGTAGCCTCCAAGGTTTTGTTAGCCATAACTAGCTCTCCTCCTTTTTCTCCAAAGAGACCAAGAGTTCCTTGCTCCTTTTGAATGTGAACACATCTCCTCAAGGCTTGGGAGTGTAGTTCCTCTCAAAATATGCTTAATCAGGTCATTGTAAGCTGGATCTAGGAGCATGAGTAGTGAGAAACATGTCCATCTCCCTCCTTTCTTTATTACTTCCACATATAAGGTAGCTGGTCTGAACATGTCATGTTCAGCCCAAAGGGACCGAAATGTACCAAAGAAATCATTAAAAGCAGCTCCATTCTAAGGTGATTGTTGATTGCTCTCTTCACTTCAAAGACCCTTGTAAGGTTGGACACATTTCCAAGTACACTTTTGAGAGTGTCCCACAAGTCTTTTGCTGTCTCACAATAGAAGTAAGCTTCAAGTAGAGGAAGGATCAGAAACGCTTGGAGGCTGCAAGGACAGCCTGTCAACTGAGTACCAATCATCATCCATTGTGGTTCCCTTCTTCTCTCCTACCTTGTTTTCTTCAGGTTCCAGGTGGTGGAAGACCTTACATCCATTCAGCACTGCCTTGGTGGTTGTAGCCCGCAGAAGATAGTTATCAGCACCTTTCAAGGTCATGGTGAGAGCAACAGGTTTGGTATTCTCTATTTTCAGCGAGTTAGAGAGAGTGATGCAGGATGAACAGCTATGGACCGTTGGACAAAGAGGATCAGACAAAAAGTTTCAGGAATCTAAATCAAGGGGAATAGAAACGAGTGTGAATGGTATCCTTTGGATTTAAGAATTTGAATGAAAGAGTGATTTTACTCAATGAACCAATGAAGAACAAGAGTTTTTCAAATCGAACTTTAGCTGAATGTTTTAAACAAACATAAATTCAATTCCCAAGAGACAAGAGTCTTAGCTCAAGCTCTGATACCATCAAAGTTTGAAAGAAATAATTTGCGGAAATACAGAGCAAAGATTGATCTTGATGAATGAAAGAGATTCTGAACTTAGATGAAAGAGAGTTTAAGGGAGATTGAGAGTTCAATGGAAATAAGGTTTGTTTGTTTCCTTAACTTACTTTTACAATTATATGTTATGTTATATATATAGACTATACACAAACTAAGAATAGAAACAAGTGAAAGTGATGTTTATGGGCAAAGAAAAAAGAGTTCCAAGGACAGTGGATGAAAGGGACAGCACAAAACGGTCTCCTCTCCCTAAATGAGCCCGTGACTTTCTTCTCCCCTGTGTCTAACGTCTTTCTGAGCTTGAGTCAACCGTCTATTCTTTTGTTCAAGTCACATGTTGATCAGCATAGGCACAGCATTAGATACTCACAGACTGGTGAGAGTTGTTGCTTGTAATGTCCTCTTTCCCTTCCTTGGAGTTCAAGACTCAATGTATAATTTCTTCTTCTTATCTTCGATATCAATATCATACATTTAATACATAAGCACAAATCAAATTTTGGAAAACCCATCTACAATAAACTGATGGTAGTTGCAAGTCCAGAGAAAAAATTATGCATTACTTATTCATGGCCCTGAGTAAGGGTTTTTATCCTGATTTTAGTGCTTTAGATACGAACATTTAGCTTACGATATTGAGATAAATGATAAAAGACGCAAGAAAATTGATCACTGAGTTCCCAAATCGTACCTCTCGGGTGGGATCCACCTCCCACAAGTTCACAATCAATCAATATAAATACATAGCACTAACGTAGTTTTCTTTGTATTTACAGGTTTAGAGATTACCTAAGAAGAAGACCTAAAGGAGACTACAACTTAAGAAAGACACACTTAGGAACATGATGTTGGAACCGAAATTCACCTCCACGTAATTTATAAAAGTTTTAGCGAAGAAACGAGATTCTTATATGAAAGGGAAAAAGAAAGACTAAAATAGAAATAAGGAAAATAGGGTTTTATTGCTCTAGATTTTTTCTGTACAAAGATCGTTAAAAAGAAGTCTAAGAATGAACGTATGAAAGTAACGAGCTATTTCGTTATTGAATTCGTAAGTTGTGTCTAGAAAGACATATATATATACTCGACAATCTTAAGTCTTATATAATCTTATTTCCGATGTGGATATAAAGACATATATATAGATAAAAAAGTCAAACATTCTTTCGTAGAACAACACGATGTTTTACTAACTGATATAAGATCAAAGCCTTGATCTTATATGGGGCACGGTTGGTTGAGGGTGGAGGTTAGGCTGCTGGTTGTGTGACACTTTCAGCCTGACCGGATCAGAAGGTGATAAGCGATGATGGTTCGAAAGGCAGCTGGTTGTGTAACTCTTTCTGCCTTAGGAGAATGGAAGGATCGCTCATAATAGACTTGATACCACAAGTGTTCTGGACGAGATGGATCGATGAGCACCAGAAGGTTTATGACAGCACCTTGATACAGCGAATACAAAACAAGAAAAATCCTGGATTGGTCTTAGTTAGGACAAGGGCTTTTTTTAAAGAAAATTCGGTTATTTTATTGATCAAATGTAAAAGATACAGCTACGTATGGGGGCTTTATAAACAAGCCAATGCAATGGGTGCCCTTCTAGGGGTCTTGGGAAATTATTACAACTTTAAAAATCTAAACATTTAATGATAATTGGCCAACATTTGCCTTACTTCTACGAAAATGGAAAAGAAATAAAACTAAAGGAAAAATCAAAGAAATCAAACCGAAAAATGTGTTAGTCAATGATGATCAGATGTAAATTCTTACCTTGGCCTTGATGATTGCTCGGACGCTGATTAAGGTAAGTTGATTCTCTTCCTTTGACTTAGGCGCCTGATTTAAAGAAGAAGACCAACCGTTTGTTTTGATGAACTCCATGTTGTCTACGTCTTCTTCCTCAAGTGGGTGTCGTCCTAGGGCAATGGAGAAATGGAAAAAGCATGGCTTCTTCGTGAGTCTTCAGCATGGGCCAGACGTACATTTCCTTGCATTTGTCTTCCCGGATTGGGATTGGTTCCTTCTCCTTGGCCTCTTCATTTGAAGTAAGCGTAAGTCCATCTAGCTGGGCCGTGATGTCTTCAAGTTCCTTTGGAGTGATAAGTTGCTATATGGCCTGGTTGAACTCTTGTTGAAGGTCCTTGGTGCCTGATCTTGTCCTGGGCGCTAACCTCATGACTGTAACTTGAGCAGTCTGGTCTTGGTCCGGTTCTATGTCCACATCATTTCCTCCCTATTGAGAATGTTCTGACCTCAGAACTGTTTCTGACATTTCAAATGGAGACAGATCAGGAACATTAAAACTTAAAGATATTTTCATATCACCTGGGAGTTCTAGTTGGTAAGCATTGTCTCCTAAGCGCTTGAGCACTTTGAATGGATCATCTCCTTGTGGGGATAGCATGGACATCGTATCGTTTGAAAATCGTTCCTTGCGCATGTACAGCTAGACCCAATCACCTGGTTATAGAATAAGCTCTTTCCGTCCCTTGTCAGCTTGCTTCTTGTATTGTTCAGTCTTTTTCTCCAGGTTCTCCGGGACCTTCGCATGTAGCTTTTAGATCAGCTCTGATTTGGTTTCCTTATCCTGATTCACAAAATCTTCCTGGGGTAATGGCTTAAGATCAAGTGGAGTCAGTGGTCCAAAGCCATATACAACTTTAAATGGTGAAAACTTAGTGCTTCAGTGTGGTACTCTATTCTAAGAAAATTCCACAAAAGGCAAACAGTCAAGTCAGTTCTTTAAATTCTTACCAACCGTGGCTCTTAAGAGAGTGGATAGGGTGCAGTTTACCATATCAGTTTGGCCATCAGTCTGAGGATAGCATGTTGTGGAAAACAGTAGTTTTGTGCCCAGCTTCCGCCACAGTGTCCTCCAGAAATTACTTAGGAACTTTGGGTCTCTATCTGAGATGATTGTCCTTGGTAAGCCGTGTAGTCGCGCCACTTGACTGAAAAACAAATATGCTACTTGTGCGGCATCATTGGTTTGGGGACATGGTATAAAGTGAGCCATTTTGGAGAATCGGTCCACCACCACAAAGATTGAATCCTTGTGTTTGATCTTGGGCAAACGTAATACAAATTCAATGGAAATATCTACCCAGGACATGTTAGGTATTGGTAAAGGAATGTAAAGTCCATGAGGATGTGGCCTGGATTTGCCATTGAGAGCTCTTCTGACATCTACCATTTTGCCTACTTCAGGGTAGTCAGTGATTTCTTCCTCAGAGTCCTCAAATTCAGTATCAGCCTCATTATGCAATTCATACTCCCCATCATCTCGGATAGTCATGACCCTCTGGTTTGGGCAATCCCGTGCGTAGTGGCATTTCCCCTTGCACTTGAAACAAGCACTGGCCAGTTGCTTGGTTTGAACCGGAAGCTGCACCTTTGTTATAGTCGGAAGCTGACTTCTTGAACTTAGATGCTGGTTCAACCGCTTTGCCTTTGTCTAACCCACATTGAGGAGGTGGATTCCAACTTAGCTTGGTACGGCTGGTAGAGATGGTTTTCCTCTTGATATGTTGCTCGGCCTGGATGGCCAAGTGGAGCAGTTCATCTAGGTTTCCATACGGTTGTCTCTCCACTTTTCTGGTTATACAGTCTTGGATTCCGTCAAGAAGCTGAGCCATCAATGTCTCTGGTGCATCATCCACTTCAAGCTGGATCTTTAGAGTCTCAAACTCTTCAAAGTATTCCTCGACGTCTTGCCTCCTTGGGATAGTATTCAGAATAACTTCTGGAGGTCTCAGTGGTAGTAAGCCGGGACATACCGTTTACGTTACAGATTGCTCATATCTTCCCATAAGTGGATAGGATAGAGCCAGTGCCTCCTTCGATCAGTCACCTCTCGGTCCCACCATCCCAAGGCATTATCCGTGATTTGGGCCAAGGTGAGTGCCACTTTCTTTTTCTCCGAGTAGTGATAATACTCGAAGATGTAGTCCATGCGCCGTTCCCAGTCCAGATAGGCTGCCAGGTTGATTCGGCCTGCGAACATGGGTGGGGTTACCTTAAGGTCTTTGCCTCGTTGTCAGGGCTCCTCGTACTCATCGTGGTGCTGGTATGGACCGTTTTGGTTAGGCGGGCGTCCATTGTGCTACGATTGATCCCCGTGTCCTTGGCCATTGGCCAGACCATGATTTTTTCCACTTAGGGCAAGTCCCTGGTTGTGCCCGTTCGGATTGGAGTTGTTGTGGTTCGGGTCAGGGTGCCGGGGATTCTGGGGTGGAACAAAGCCTCGGGTTGGATCAGTACTTCCCTCGGCTTTGGTGATATCGGTTTCTCGCGTCAAGTGCTGTTCCACTTGGTCCAGGCGGCCGGTGATGCCAGTCAGTTGACCGTTGATCCCGGTAATGGCCGCCATTAGCTCGGCTAGAGTGGGTTGATGCGCCTCACCAAAGTTTCTCAGTTAGGTACCTGCCAAGTTCTCATAAATGTAATGTGTTCCAAATACAGAAGCAAATGAATATGCTGGACCACCTAAAGTTTGAATTTAAGACTCAGAAAATTTTAAGGAAACCGCGCCTAATATTTAATGCTACTTACACGGTCTAACGAAAATGAAAATGAGGAGCTACTTTTTTTTTTTTTTTACTTTTTATGATTGGCAATCATGAACTATTGATTGAAAGAAAAATGAAAACTATTGCTTTTTTTTGAATGTGCAATTCAAGAACAGAAATGTCTAAGTACAATTCTCGCAGATACAGGTCAAGACATGAAATGGAAACTAAAAGATATGAGATTGCAAAATGAAACGAAGTAACCGAATAGAATGGACGAGGTCGCGGAGTGGTGAGGTGTTAGGGAAAGAGCTGCCGATCCTTTCCTCCTCTCTTCTGGTTCTTTTGGTTCCTGAAACAGAATCAAACAAGATTACTATTCTACTTTTAGTTTATAATAAGGTACGAATCTAAACAAATAAGAACAAAGCAAAAAAATTTTTTTTTTTAAATATAAAACGAAATAAAAATCGAACGAAAGTAAAGAGATAGGTTGGATAGATAAAACCTGATAGGAGCTTTTCAGCTCTGATACCATTTGCTATAAAATCAAAGCCTTGATCTTATATGTGGCACGGTTGGTGGAGGGTGCAGGTTAGGCTGCTGGTTGTGTGACACTTTCAGCCTGACCGAATCGGATGGTTCCAAAGCCAGCTTGCTGTAACTCTTTCTGCCTTAGGAGAATGGATGGATCGCTCAGAATAGACTTGATTCCACAAGTGTTCTGGACGATATGGATCGATGAGCACCACAAGGTTTATTACAGAACCTTGATACAGAAAATACAAAACAAGAACAATATGGGATTGGTCTTAGTTAGGACAAGGGTTTATCTTCAAAAAAATTCGGTTATTTTATTGATAAAAGGTAAAAGATACAGCTACGTATGATGGCTTTATAAATAAGCCAATGCAGTGGGTGGCCTTCAAAGGGTCTTGGGAAATTATTATAACATTAAAAATCTAAACATTTAATGATAATTGGCCAACATTTGCCTTACTTCTACGGAAATGGAAAAGAAATAAAACTAAAGGAAAAATCAAAGAAATCAAACAGAAAAATATGTTAGTCAAAGATAATCAGATGTAAATTCTTACCTTGGCCTTGCTGATTGCTCGGATGCTGATTAAAGTAAGTTGATTCTCTTCCTTTGACTTTGGCGCCTGATTTGAAGAAGATGCCAACCGTTTTTTTTTTTATGTGAACTCCATGTTTTCTGCGTCCTCTTCCTCAAGTGGGTGCCGTCCTAGGATAATGGAGAAATGGAAAACAGCATGGCTTCTTCGTGAGTCTTCAGCATGGGCCAGCCGTACATTTCCTTCCCTTTGTCTTCCCGGGCCGGGCTTGGTTCCTTCTCTTTGGCATCTTCATTTGAACTAAGCATAAGTCCATCTAGATGGGCCGTGATGTCTTCAACCTCCTTTTGAGCGATAAGTTGCTATATGGCCTGGTTGAACTCTCGTTAAAGGGCCTTGGTGCCTGATCTTGTCCTCGACGCAAACCTCATGACCAGAACTTGAGCAGCCTGGTCTTGGTCCGGTTCTATGTCCACATTACAAACTTACCGATATTCTTTACGAAATCATCGATAAGATAAAGATATGATCATTGAAGACAAAGGACAATTAGCTCGGCCACTTAATGGAATGATTGGCTCGGTATTCAGGGAAATGCATTGCCTCGGCTGGTAAAAAATTCGATCGGCTCGGCCGGGAAACGTTTTGATGCGTTGTTGAGTAGTGCATCAGGCAAAACAGACATGCATGGCTTGATGGATGGGAGCAACAAATACATATGTTCATTGATTTAAGCATATCTTCTCAACCACGATGTTTCTTTGCGTGAAACCACTTGGATAATATGATAAACTCAATTATGGAACTAAGAAAAATCCTATCAAACAGAGTTCAAATGTGGGAGTTATGCCATTTACAAATAAGGTGATCTTTAGTTCCCTCGAATTCAGACCTATACACATTTAAAGAAGGATTTTGATCATCATGGCCCATCAGAGAAGTCTATTTCATTCTTTCTACAACGCCCAGACGGATTTTAGGAGCTGAGGTGCCATTCAACGAAATTATTTCAGTCTTGGTGTTCTTTTCAATTTTCTATGCATTGTTTTCCACAAAACAATAATTTTCTTGACTTTTCATTCTAATTTCTTTTCTCTATATGTATGATTTCGTCCATAAAAATAAAACAAGTTTTTTTTTTGTGTTCAACCTTGTTTTTTCTTGAGAGAAATCTCATTGTTCTTTGCTTAGAACATTTTCGTTGCTTGGTGAGTCATATCCAAACAACAACCTCCAAAGGTGTCTTGGTGCGTCATATCCTCGGCCTTAGGAGTGGTAATATCAGTGGTCTTCTGCAACCACTGTGCAATCCTTCATTCCACCTTCAATTGTTTCTTGATTGCTTCTTGCATCAGGTTGAATCCTATATTTAGTTCCAGCTTAGAGTGATCCTTCATTTAGGGTGTATCAATTTGGTACCAGAGCAACTCTCTGCTGGTAATTATATCTTTATCTCATTTTCTCATCTCTTCACCAGTTCTTCAAATATTTCTTTTCTTTCTATCTAGAATTTGGGATCTTGGTCATTCCTTGTGTGAACC
>KE156215.1:23572-54106 GCA_000411075.1 Sisymbrium irio | reverse complement strand
CAAGTAGTTGTCAGCTCCCTTGAGCACAACTGGTAAAGCCATGGTCTTGCTTCCTTCCATAGAGAATGCACAGACTTAAAGAGTAAAACACTGCTTTTGTGTGTTGACAAGGACCAAGATTCAAGTTTTAAGTGAGAAAAAGATGGAAAGACTCTTGATTTGTAGAGAAATGATGGTGAGACACTGAAAGCTTGAATCTTTAAGCAAGAAATAAAGCAAAAACACACAAAAGAAGAAGTTGTACGGATTTGGATCTGAGATTGGAGCAAGAACACGATTTGAAAGATGAAAGATTTAAGAAGATTCAAGTCACCAGAATGAGCATAAATTCTCTGATACCATGGAAGAATGTAAGTGTAAGCAGCGGATTTATGAGAGACTCAAGAGATTAAGAGAGTGAGAAAGAGATTAGAGAGAACCCATTGAAGAATAAGAGAGAAAGATATTTCTCATTCAATGATTCTATGACTACAAAGATTTACAGCTATAAAGAGAAAAAGCAAAAAAAGGAATATCCCATAGGATATGCTACAGCTATACACAAAAGAGGAAAGAAAAAGCATAAAGTAAAAGGTAAAGATGACAGCTCATACAAGCTTTACCAACAGCTATAAACCTAAAGAAGAGACCAGCTGATCCAAGAAGGATCTGGAACTCCTAATGATTAAGAGCAGACTTCAACTTCTGCACTAGACTTCACTTCAACTTGCACCAGACTTCACTTCAACTTGTGCACCAAACTTCAGTTCAACTTGTGCACCAGACTTCACTTCAACTTGTGCACCAGACTTCACTTCAACTTGTGCGCCAGACTTCAGATGGAGAAGAAGACTCAGTCCATCTAGTTTAACAACCCAAAGCCGACCCATTTGCACTTAGGCGTAATGAAAGTTTTCTTTTTTCCTGATAGACTTAGACCTTGGGCATATTTCCTAAGTTGGATTAGGAATTGTACTCTTTCCTTATTGCTTATGTCTTGTATTCTTATATAAAGAAGACGCCTAAGAGCTACTTACCCAATCTCGATTTTCCTTTTCTTCGTGGAGGTTAAAAGGTAAGTAAAACTAAACCCTAAAGGATAGAAATAAACCCTAAATCGTTTTGTGCATGGAATTTGGCTAAAAACCCTAACTTGAACTAAAACCCCAAAATCTGATCAACTTATTTATTCAATTGTGTTATCACCTAGAAACCAATTCCTATGTTGTTAAATCCGAATTTGATTTTCTGTTGTATGTTAAATTGTTTGACTTAAAAGGCTTGCATGTTTAAATTTGGACCTTAGCATTATTGCATGTTTAAAATTGGTTCAATTTGTCAAAACCCTAATTTAGCTTGCATGATCAAACCCTGAATCCGTTAAATTGTTTAATGATCTTGCTTTAAATAAACTTGTTTAGCTTTCATGTTTAAGTAATGTGACCCGGATTCTTGCTTGCTATGTTTCATGTTATTGCATGATTACTTTATGGTTATTGTTTTTCACCATATGTTGTTAGAAGGAACATAGAAACCGATTGCTAGGTTATCTGATTTATATTCCTTGGTCAATTGCTTGGAAACCTATGTATAAGCAAGGAACGATTCTTAATGCATGTTGATATAATTTCAGATGCCCATATAAACAACTTGGACTATGCGGCCCTTAATCTCTCTGGAGATAATTATTTACAATGGGCGCTTGATACTAAGATCATCTTGAAATCAAGAGGGCTTGGTGAAACAATTAATGATGGGAATGAGTCATGTGAAAAAGATAGATACAAGGCTATCTTAATAATCTGCCATCATCTGGCCGAGAGTCTCACAGATCAGATATTTTACTATTCAGAACCCATTGGACCTTTGGAATGAATTGAAATCCAGATATAACCACCAGAAAACGGTGTTCTTACCAAAGGCCATTAATGATTGGAGATGTCTCAGGATCCAGGACTTCAAGTCCGTGGATGAATACAATTCAGCAATGTTTAAGATAGTTTATAGAATGAAACTATGTGGTGAAACGGTCTCGGAAAAGGATATGCTAGAGAAAACCTTTTACAACTTCCACAAGAGCAATGTATTATTGCAACAACAATACCGTGAGAAGGGTTTTAAGCCCTATGCTGACCTGATCACATGTCTTCTGCTTGCAGAAAAAAACAATGAATTGCTAATGATAAACGTTGAGATGAGGACCTCCTGGAGGCAAGCCATTGCCTGATGCAAACATGGCCGAGGCCAAAGTAGAGCCTAAGAGAGAGGCCAATCATGTCCCTCACAATCAATCCGGTAGAGGACGTGAAGGGTGGTGTGGAGGACGTGATAGACACCATCTTTACGGTCGGGGTCAAAACTATGGTCGCAGCGAGGATATCAATCCAACCCCGGACGTGGCTGAGGTAGAGGCCGTGGCAATTACTCAAAGCCACAAGACCCGACCAAGTCAGTTTGTCATTAGTGTGGAATGAGTAACCATTGGGCAAAAGCATTTAGGACTCCCAAACATCTATGTGACCTCTACCAAGAGAGTTCGAAAGGGAAGGATCCTGAAATCCATATGGTTCATGATGATAATGAAGGCGATTTTGACCATGAGAATGATGATCAATTGGGATATGAGACTTCAGATTATCTCAAGAGTTCAAGTAAATTTTAAGCATTAAAGTTTTGTGTTTTTCCTTTGCTTTTAATTATGTTTTGGATTTGGATTTTGTTTGCTATTCTAATTTATCAATAAATGGTCTTATTTATGAAAGTATCAAGAATTAATTTCAGTTTCCATGGTTATTGTTTAGAAGAGCTCCATGGACATAGTGGGTCAAGCCACACCATTTTAAGAGACAAAATATACTTTATAACTTTGACATTAAAGAATGCCAATGTTAGTACCATTGCGGGTACGGCCGGTTTAATTGAAGGTCACGGCCAGGCAAATATCTTTTTATCTAAGCACGCATCTAGAAATCCCAGATGATTTATATTCGCCAAGTTCTAAGAAAAGCCTATTGAGTTTCAAAGACATAAGAATGAATGGCTTATATATGGAAACAATGGGGGAAGCTAACCAAGAGTTCTTTCAGATTTATGAAATCGCCCAAGGCAAAAAGAAAGTCTTAGAGACCATACCTGCATTTTCAACTGGCCTTTACTATGCCAAGGTCAGTATGATAGAGGCCAATGCCTCGGTGAACAAAAGGCTCACCGAATATTTCACTTTATGGCATGACCGGCTTCGCCATCCCGGTCTAAACATGATGTGAAAGTTAATCTCTCATATGAACGGGCACAAATTGAAAGAGAGAAGAGTTATCCCTAAGAATCTCACTTGTGTATCATGCTTACAAGGGAAACTCATTGTTAGGCCATCACCAGTCAAAATAACTAAAGAGGCCATAAACTTTCTGGAAAGAATTCAAGAAGACATTTGTGGGCCAATTCACCCACCTTGTGGGATGTTTAGATATTTTATGGTACTTATTGATGAGTCCACAAGATGGTCCCATGTCTGCCTATTATCAACCCGCAACTTGGCATTTGCGAGGTTACTTGCCCAAATCATTCGTTTAAGGGCACACTTTCCAGATTTCCCATTAAAGGCCATATGCCTAGATAATGCTGGTGAATTCGCGTCCCAAGCTTTTAATGATTTACGTCCTTATTGTTTATGCCTTGTATCCGTATATAAAGAAGGCGCATAAGAGCTATGAATAACACAACTCATTACACAGAAGCTTCTCATCTTTTACAACAATAATATTATTCTCAAGTCATTATTTTGTATAAATCGTAATTTTAATTGTGTATATCAATTTTCCTTCTAAAGGGTGGTCCCATATAAAGAATAAGTTTAACATTAAATATAATTTTAAATACATTTACTTTCCTGTTTAGAAACTCGAGAATATCTATACTCATCATTAAATATATGAAAAAACATAAAGATATAACTCAAACAGAAAGTCTATATCGTATTATATTTTTTGACAAACAGTACAAGATAATTAACTTATTCAACGAATAGACAACCAAACGACGCCTTTCTAATTTACCGAGCATACTTTTAACAATTCAAACACATTCTATACTCCCCATTCCTCTCTCCATACATCAGAAAATGGAATTCAAAATTCCAAGAGACAAAATTGAAGATCTGATACCAGTGGGATGTGTTTGGGCAATTGATATCAAGATCCTTCATCTCTGGAAAAAGAATGTGGACGCTGATAATTACAGCATTGAGATGATATTAAACGATTCTGAGGCAATGTACCATTAGTGTTATCATTTTTGCTTATTTATTTTTTCTATATATTTATGAACATTTTGATTTCAGGGAGAGAAAATCGGTGCTAGGATTCTACCTCAGAATGTCCGCATCTTTAAAAATGAAATCAAAGAGGGAGATTGGAAACTATTCTTTGCTTTCCATGTCAGGAGAATTGGAATTTCTGATCGAAAGCCTAGCCATCATCGATACTACATAGAGTTCATGAATACTACATTTGTTCGAAACATTGATCCTAAATCAGATAGCATGCTTCTTGATCTCTCAACAGTGCAACAGATTCATGATTACGACATATAGATCTATATTTTAACTGGTTAGTATATTAATTCAGTTAATTTTCCAAAGTTTAATTTGTTTTCTTGTTTAAAACTTTAATTACTTTGCATATGTAATTGCATATGTGTCATCTGTTGGCTATCTCCAAACAGTCTAAGGAAAGGAGGGAGATGAGCTCGAGTACAAACGCCCGAGTACAAACTACCATTTATTTTTACTGATGAGCAGTAATCTTAATTTCTACTCGGTCACATTTATCTGTTGATACTTTTTTTTAAAACCATTTTTATTCCTAATTTGTGTTGTATTTGACTATTTCAGCGATAGCATACTTGATTGCACTTCAACTGGACTCATTGCTAAAGAATTTCATGATCAATGGCATTTACAGAAACAAAATGGTAGGATAGTGCTGTTAAGGTTTTGGCGTATTCATGAAGGGAAAGGTACATACATTTCTTACCATTTAAAAATTTATATATAGAATAACACATTACAAAGTTATTTACTTAATTCTGTTGTCTTTATCGTAGATGAAGAACATTACCAAATGTGTCTCCGTAGTGTAGATGCATCAGATTTCATCTTTAACTCTGATGTTGAGGAGGCCATTGAATTCAAGAATAGGTAAGACAATATATTATTGTTTTACTATATGCGGGAATTTATATTCCTTTACTGTCTAATAGAATAGGAAACCATATATTCTTATACGTAATTTAGGAATTAAATTAATTGCCTACCAACGGCTACTCTACCCATATTTGTGTATATAATTTATGTGAATAATAGAGAGAAGGCATCGATTGGATTTTACCTAATCAAACATGGTATCAGAGGGTTTTACCTTTTAGTCTCTCCGCCGTTCTCCTCTCTCTCACGTTCTTCAATATCTGTTTTTTTATTTTCTATTTCTTCTTCTTCTCTTTTGTCGTCCCTCTCCCTCTCCCTCACTCACTTCTTTATCTATTCTCTTTTTCACCTTCGCATCAATGGCTACCACACATACAAACCCTGCCACTGATCGCTCCATGACTCTCACTCCGATCCGGGCTCATATTCCAATCGTACTTGACATGAACCAAATGAACTATGATATTTGGCGTGAGCTATTTGAGACTCACTGTCACAGCTTTTCGGTTCTTGGCCATCTCGATGGTACTTCTCTACCTACAGGCCCAGAGGACACACAATGGCCTCAAATCAATGGTACCGTCAAGATGTGGATATACGGCACTCTTTCTGAATCTCTGCTCAAATCTGTCCTCAAAACGAAGTGCACCGCCCATGAGCTTTGGACCACCGTTGAAAATAACTTCCGTGACAACAAAGAGACACGAGCAATTCAACTCGAGAATGAGATCCGAAATCTTCAGATCGGAGATCTTTCTGTTCATGATTACTGTCAGAAACTGAAGTCAATCTCTGATCTCCTCGCAAACGTGAACTCTCCAATCTCCGACCGTGCCCTCGTGATGCATCTCCTCAACGGTCTCATCCCCAAGTTCGACCGTGCCCTCCGTGTACCTTTAACGATGCTCGATCAATGCTCAAAGATGAAGAAGCACGATTACAGACGAAACAACAACTACAGTCTTCCATCTCAGATCACGCATCATCACCTCAAGTTCTCATTGCATCATCATCCCAACGGTTCGATCCTCGTTCTTCATCATCTCCGAATCAATTTCAATACAATCAAGGGAATCGCAACAACAACTGTGGTGGTCGTGGTGGACGCAACAACAAAGGCGGCCACAGCAACACAAATTGGCAAGGGAATAATTGGACCTCTGGATCACCCCCACCATGGGCTTCTCCCACTTATCCACAATGGCCCAGTTACCCTCAGTGGCCCAATGCTCCTCAATGGCCTCATCCACCTCAATGGCCCAACAATAATCCATGGTTTAATCAATCCTCGTCAAATTCTGCAAATCAGTCTCGTCCTCCATCGCACAACTCTGGCTCTGGAATTTTAGGCCATGCTCCACCACCGACTGGATCTGCTTATCTATCAACTCACAATTCCAACATTCCGCACGCTTCTACTTCTGATTTAATTCCCACCACTCTCGCCAATGCTTTCAACACGATGACGCTCCCTGATCCGTCCGATGCAAATTGGTACATGGACTCAGCAGCCACCGCTCATCTCACTGCCCAATCTGGTACACTCGACTGTATCTCTACTTCCAATTCTTTACCCCTTATCACTGTTGGAAATGGTTCTCTTTTACCTGCTACTGCTACTGGTCGTTCTTCAATTCCATCTTCTTCTCGACCTCTCTATCTCATTAATGTTCTTTTATGTCCAAAAATCTTGAAGAATCTCATATCTGTTCGTCAGTTTACAATTGATAATCATTGTTCTTTTGAATTTGACCCTTTTGGTTTTCTTGTTAAGGATCTTCAAACCCGAACTCCTCTCATCCGATGTGATAGTACTGGACCCCTTTATGCAGTTTCTCCACCTTCACCACAAGCTTCGCATCAAGTCTTTCTCACCTCCCCTTCAGCTTCCATTTGGCACCAACGTTTGGGTCATCCCGGCGATTCTGTTCTCCGTCTCTTAGCTTCTTCTGGATTTTTTAAATTTTCTAAAAACGATTTGTCATCTTTATGTCATGCTTGTCAGTTAGGTAAACACATTCGTCAACCGTTTTATTCATCGACTTCTATAGTCTCTTCTCCGTTTGAAATAATACACTCAGACATATGGACTTCTCCTGTCTCGAGTATAAGTGGAATAAAGTATTATGTTATTTTTCTTGATCAATTTTCTCATTTTTTTTGGATTTACCCGCTTCATCAAAAGAGTGAAGTTTTTGCAAAATTTCTACATTTTTTCAACTTTGTAAAAACTCAATTTCAAAAACCTATTAAAGCTTTTCAATGTGACAATGGAGGTGAATTTAATAATCGTATTATGCTTGATTTCTTTTCCTCAAATGGCATTCAGCCTCGGTTCTCCTGTCCTTATACATCGCAGCAAAACTGTAGGGCTGAACGTACTTTACGTACTATCAACAACCTTGTGCGGGCTCTTCTTTTTCAGGCAAATCTACCCAACACATATTGGGTCGAAGCTTTAAACATGGCTGCTCATCTTTTAACAATTCTTCCCTCGAGTGCCATTCACAATGAGGTTCCTTTTTCTCGGTTATTCAATAAACCTGTTTCTTATGATCACTTACGAGTTTTTGGTTGCCTCTGTTATCCTAATCTTCTTCCCACTTCTATGAACAAGCTCTCACCACGCTCAACTCGGTGCGTTTTTCTGGGATATCTGATTCATCATAGAGGCTACCGGTGCCTTGAGCTCTCATCTGGTTGGATCATCATTTCTCGCCATGTTATTTTCGAGGAAACTACTTTCCCCTTTTCACCAAAAATGCCTCCATCCCCTTCTGTGCAAACACCAAACAACCTCCCTTATATGCAATTTCCTCTCATTTCATCTACGGCTACTCCACCTATACCATCTCCAATGATTTCTTCTTCCCCGCAACCATCTGTTTTACATTCACCTACCTCACCGGCTACTCACAATACCACAACTTCTTCACATTTGGCTGCATCTTCATCATCTCCATCTGTTCCTCCTAATTCAATTCCTTCTGACCTTCCAGGTCCTTCCAACTCAAATGCTGTCTCAACTGATCAAGCTCCGCCTCCTTTGCAACGAATGACAACGAGAAGTCAAAGCGGTATCATCAAAACCAAGAAAATCATCTCTCTTCATACCTCTCTTGTCTCTCCTCTTCCCCGTTCTCACATTGATGCTGCTAAAGATCCTAATTGGAACTTCGCCATGGGTGATGAATATGATTCTCTTAAAGTAACTCATACATGGGACATAGTCCCGCGTCCTCCTAATACTAACATCATTCGTTCTATGTGGATTTTTAGACATAAATTTAATGTAGATGGAACTCTTTCTCGCGATAAAGCTCGTCTTGTTGCAAATGGAAAATCTCAAGAAGTTGGTGTCGATTATCACGAGACATTCAGCCCTGTAGTCAAACCAACTACAATTTGAACTGTGCTTCACCTTGCCGTTTCTCAAGATTGGCTGATTCATCAACTTGACGTCAAAAATGCATTTCTTCACGGTAATCTTGAAGAAACGGTCTACATGCATCAGCCACCAGGTTTTGTTGATCCATCAAAACCTGACCATGTGTGTCTTCTTAAAAAGTCTCTCTATGGCCTTAAACAATCTCCGCGAGCCTGGTTTCAACGGTTTGCTCACTATGCTACTAAAATTGGATTTATCAATAGCAGAAGTGATGCATCCCTTTTTGTTTTGAGACGTGGTCAAGAGTACGCATATTTCCTCCTTTATGTGGATGACATCGTGCTCACATCATCATCAGACACACTACTCAGGTCGATTATAACCTCTCTCAAATCTGAATTTCCTATGACTGATCTTGGGGTACTTCACTATTTTCTTGGAATTTCTGTTCACAGGGACAGCAATGGCATGGTGTTAAGTCAGAAAAATTACGCAGCAGACATCCTTCACCGTGCCAATATGACCAACTGTAACCCATGTTCCACACCGGTCGACACATCTTCCAAACTCCGGGCCGACATTGGTACACCAGTTGATGATCCAACTCTATATAAAAGTCTTGCTGGTGCCCTTCAGTATCTCACGATCACTCGTCCTGACATTGCATATGCCGTCCAACAAATCTGCCTGTATATGCATGATCCTCGTGAACAACATCTCAACGCTCTTAAACGGGTTCTCCGCTACATCAAGGGAACAATCACTGAAGGACTTCACTTTACTCGGTCTAGCACCACCTCTCTCACTGCATATACAGATGCAGATTGGGCTGGTTGTCCAAACACGAGATGATCTACATCCGGCTATTGCGTCTTCTTTGGCGATAACCTCATCTCATGGTCTTCCAAACGTCAACCAACAGTCTCTCGTTCCAGTGCTGAAGCTGAGTATAGAGGAGTTGCGAATGCTGTTGCTGAAACCACATGGATTCGAAACCTATTACTCGAGCTTCATTGCCCCATTACACAAGCGACAATCGATTATTGTGATAATGTAAGTGCTGTTTACTTATCTACAAATCCAATTCAACACCAACGCACCAAGCATGTGGAACTAGACATCTTGTTTGTTGGGGAACGGGTTGCTCTTGGTCAAGTCCGTGTTCTATATGTGCCTTCTTCTCAAGAATATGCTGATATTTTCACCAAAGGTCTTCCCACCTCCTTATTCAATGATTTCAAATCCAGCCTAAACGTCCGCAACTCACGACGTTTTGACTGCGGGAGGGTAATAGAATAGGAAACCATATATTCTTTTATGTAATTTAGTAATTAAATTAATAGCCTACCAACGGCTACTCTACCCATATTTGTGTATATAATTTATGTGAATAATAGAGAGAAGGCATCGATTGGATTTTACCTAATCAAACACTGTCATGTTAATTAATTTACGTGTTCATATGAACAGCTTCCTAATGACCACAGATCAAGGTGGGGTTATAGATTATAAATTAAATTCTGATCAAAAGTATTTTTGGCAGAGAGAGTATTTCCATGATCTGTTTATGGTGACTATCTACTTTTTTTTTTGAAATATTTTGTATCTTTAATTAAAATATTACGAAATCTTTACGTAATCAGTTTGTACAAACCTTATGTTTGATATTTATGTTTGATATTTTCAATTTAGATATTCACTTGCTAATTTATCGGCAATTTATTTTAATTACTGTTTTTCATAATTATATGTCATTTTTAATTATTGTTAAATGGTCAAATAAGTAACTACTACAGTCAATAAATACATATAACATGAAAAGTCGCAATGACACAAACATGTCGTCACATCATAACCATTTATTTGAAACTGTATTCACTCGCCACTTCATATTATCATAAATAGTTCGCTCCGTTCTCGCATTTCTATAACTCATATATCAAACCGAACATGGGGGAATCTAGACCGCTTTCTTTGCCGATAGAGCTTCAAGAGTCCATCCTTCGTCATGTTAGTAAGAACTCTATCAAAAATCTCTTTAATTTAAATATTACTTGCAAAACACTCATATATATTTCTCAATATCCCTCCATCTACGCTAATGTTGATCTCTTCAGTGTATATAACAATATTGGATCAAGGACGAGACATTCATTAGAAGGTGTTATGAGGAAGGTAATCCATTTTCTCTGTTCATGAAGGGTTCGCAAGATTTTTTTCGTAGTGGCAGACCCATAGAGGGTTTGGAAAATATTAAATTGGCTGCGGATCAAGGTTGTATGATTGCTCTGTATACTTTCGCCATGTTGCACATAATATTCTGGGAGGATGAATCTCATCTATTTCGGATTTCTAGAAAAGATATCCGGTCAATCAGTTCTGATTTTGCAAATAGGAGATATGGATATCTTCCTACATTACCTGTGTGGAGTGAAAAGCACGATATATTTCAAAATCTTATGCTTCACACTCTGTACATCTGCAAATGTACTCCCTATTCAGAATGGGAGTATTGGTATGCTGATGAGTTTAAGTCTTCTGGTATGTGTGGTACTTGTTTCTGGACAAGAGTACTTGGTATTTGCCTTGCTTACTATGGTGTAATTTGTTTTCCTAGAACTAAAGATTGCTAATTGTAAGATTTCTGTTTGTATATTATAAACTTATCTCGATTTATTTTAAATTGAGATAATTAATAAATCCATATATAACCGATTGACGAATCTTAGAAATTCGAGTATTTACATTTATGAATATCTATATTAGTGAACATAAACGGAAATGAGAAATGACCATTTTACTTTATTTTCTACATTAATAATAACATCACCTTTCCTAATAAATAGAGAAAGGAAAATATACATTCTCATTTAGATTACAACTCCCCATATAAAAAAAACCTAAATTGCCATCTTATCATTTTGATACATTATCAAAAGAGATTCTCACAGGAGTAAAAGCACTTTTCTAATTCAGAAAGAAAAAACAATTGGAAACGTGATGAGTGAGAAAAATGGCTCCAGTCTCTAGAGTTGAGTCTTTAAATCTCTGGAGAACATATTGAGAGATATGTGTAAAAATTCACAAGAAATGGATGGTACAAGATGCAATGGGAGAATGATATACTTCACTTTATCTTCGCCGATGAATTTGTAAGTTTTAAATATTTACTTTTACCTTTTTCATATATTGTTACTTTTCTTACCTTCCAACTTTTTAAAAATGAAGGGAAGCAAGATTCAAGCCACTGTGCCAAATACCTTATCTGTTACACGATTTCTAAATGTCTTACACGAACGACAGTGGAAGATTATTACGAACTTCATAGTTGCTGATGCACCATATCCCAAACGATTACCTAAATGTTTATTTCAGATTTTTCTGGTTAATAATACTATATTAAGAAAAACTTATCAACTTAACGTGGGTCACTTCATGAATTTCGTTCGTTTTGAAGATTTAATGCTCAATACTTGGATAGATCAACCATATCATGTTGGTTAGTTTTGTCAAATTTAATTATATCCATAGAGTATTAATTATTACTCAATCGTTTATAATGACATAAAGTACTTGATATATTATTACTGGTGTAGATGTACTTGTCATTGTTGATCATGTTGGTCAACTGGAGATAGTTACCGATGATTCTTTGGAAGGACGTTCGGGTAGGTCGTTATGCCAACTAGAATTTCGTTTTAGCGACACAGAGTGAGTTCACATATTTCCTATTTTTTCCTATGATGTTTGCATCTATAAAGTACGTTTTAAAATTAATGAAATGTTGTTCGTTTTATAGGGATTGTGAGATGAAGTTTATTGCACAAGGGAAAATTGCAATAGATTTTTACGAGAAATGGAACAATATATATTCAGATGAATGTACCATATGTGTTCTAAGCGATTGGCGTATACACGAGGATGGTTAGTTCGATGATATTTTACTCCATGAATCTGTTTAGAAATCATTTTATGTGAAGTTAAAATATATTTATTATGTTTTTGATTCAGCAACTAGAGATGAAGGAGGAGTTTCTCGAGTTTGGTTCGAGCTTGATATTGATGAGGTTTACCAAATAAGGAATACAATGTAAAAGTTAATCCTACCTAAAAAATTAATTTTTTTATCATATGTTAATGTGATCCCCATGTCTAACTCTGATTTTATTTCGATTAAGCCACATTACTGATGGAAATATCACTACGGCCGCATCTGATGCTGAATCACAAAACGAAGAGAAAGATGATTAGATAAGGATTAGGAGGTTGTAATGCAATCTCAGACTTAGACGTGTCTGATGTTGGTGATGGTCATATTCTTGTGTACGAACTTATGTTTTATGAAATAAGTATTTTCTAAATTTTTTTTTATTATTTGATCATTCCAGAAATTTCATACTATTACTGAATGATCAGTCATTATTAGCTATTGTTTATTCACTGATCAAAATTATATCTGCGTATATAACGGTAGTTAATTACAATCAATTTTATATATGATGTTTCAATACTTGAATGTTCATCGGCTCTATAATTTAGTATTATTTCGTTTTCGTCATTATGTCACTAAAATATAAATTAACATTCATTATTCTTTTCCCAAGGAATTAAAAGAAGTAGATGTAACTCTTCTCCATTTTAAACAATTATAATGAATGTTTTCTCTAAAATCACTATAATAAGGAAACAAAAATTTACAATTTTAAATACCAATCAGATCACTTTAATAAAGAAACAAAAATTTACAATTTTAAATACCAATCGGATCCGCACACTTGTACACTTGTGCGGGCAAATTACATTGTATTAACAATATATTCTGTGTTTTGAAGATGGTAAAATTGAAGGTTGCATAGATATAGCAATTATGATTTTGTCGAATTGTGTAGTTCACGAATTTAGAGCTAAGTCACTCGATATTGAATCAATTTCTTCTTTTGCTTCATCAATAAAACTATAACGAATATACTTTCACACAACAAATCAAGAAGCTCTAATACAACTTGTGCCAAGGTGCTTACTACGCATTTATATTCCATAAACATTCACGAACCAGAGACAAAGATTCCAGACCCAATCGCCTTCTTCTAAAACTCAGAGGCCATTGGGCGTCTAAGTTGATTCTCAGCAACTCTTTATCATTCCCGCAACGTTCCTACCGATCTCCTCTTTTGTCTGCTCAGACACCGGAACATCTCCAATATACATACCAAAGAATGCCTCTGCAACGTTCGCAAATCTTTAGTACAGACACAGACGCCAAAAATAAGGCAAATATATAAAAGAAAGAAAAACTAACTGCAAAGATCCTTGCTACGGACAGCTCCAATCATGTTACCACCAACTGCAAATGTTTACCATAAATTACAGACAAAAGGAAGTTTGATTTGTATAGAGAGTTCAGCAATCAGAGTTGCCCATTAATTACTCACTCTCTGTGATTAGTTGTCCATCACCTGTTCGTCGAAAGTCTATTACTGTTCCCTGAAATGAGCCACTAAAATTAATCATATGACTCTATGTGATTGCTTACATGTAGAGTGTGAGTGTAAAGCATTATCCAAAGAGTACCGCGGGTATTGGAATGTCTTGTGTGAAGAATGAACCAAAATCATTTAAGCAATTGAAATTAGTCTTCGGATTTGCCTGAATTATAGAAATGAAGAGAGATTATAATATGGCAAAGCGTAACGGAAAGTGCGTATCAAAATATATAATATTTACCTTCACCAAACGAGCACGGAGAGATTTCTCAAAAGCACTGAAAATAGACAAAACAAAGGGAAGAGGTTGCTGCTTCAAATCATCCAATGGACACACAGCAATTTCAATAACATATTTCAGAACTACAAGATTCAAAATGTATTAAATTTTTCACTTACTCTCTCACAGTATTGATCTTCAAGCCATTGTAGTTAACAACAAGCCTCACACTCATAACAATATCTTCCCTGTAATACCAGATATAATACTTTCAGAAGAAATGTCTACTGAAAGCTACACACAAACCAAATAAAAGTGTACAACTGAGTTAAAGATGTAATACGTAAGAAGGTCTTTGTATAAGTCATCACATTTGTCGAGTTTGCTCGATGGAATAGAGGCGTACTTTGAACCGAGCTTCTGGCAGACAGAGGAAGGATGAACATCTAATATAGAGAGGTTCCAGTTAGAGCAAATAATGACATATGAATCCATAAAAACATAGATAGACCGAAATATAGAAAGACATATAGCTAGAATGCACTTACAAAAACCAAATGCATATACTTTTAGAGATTTAATTCTGACAATTTTCATTGTCCGAGATCCAGTTGCAACAAGTACCTTAAGTTCAGATGAATCCAAACATGTATTAAACTTTGAGAAAGTGAATGTGACTCTTAACATAAGATGAATTGACAAAGAACAACGACAACCTCAGAAGTTAATCCAGAAGCGTTTTTCTTCAACAACATAGGGAATTCAATGCCGGTTCGAGACTCAACCGTTTGTCTTCTCCGGTCCAATTTCTGAAAACTCAAACCATTACATTCTTCACGTCTAACCTGACAAGACTTGTGTTCAATGTTCTTCAGAAGCTGAACATCATTACTCCCTAGTGACAAAGTAACTCCATTCGCCTTCCTAACAATACATACAAATCAAAAAACATAACCACCCAAAAAGACTTACAAGTAAACAAATCTAACATAGCTTAACTTACATGTTATGTAAAGATGGTATCAAGGAAACAGCCAAAGAGAGCACAGAACAAGAATGTAGCCTCTCAGCTTCATTAACAAAATGCTGAATAATCGTTGATTTAGAAATGTTCCCAAATAATTCTTTTGATCTTGATCCATAGTGAATATGCAACAAAGAGAAGCTTGGATAACAACTCATCACAAGCTTAGAAGAATTATCACAGCTTGAGGTCCATTGATGGTTAAAGATCTCTCTTTTCTGCAAACTGTTGTTCTCTTGTGAAAACCAACAAAGCAAAGCTCCAGTAAACTTTGTCATGCAACTAAATGCTTCCAAGGCTACGCTTCCAGGTACATGTAACTGAGAGAACAATGGTAAGAAACTCCTCTTTGGTAAAACTCGGGTTATGTTTCCATCATTAGAATCCATATTTGTTTATTACTACAAGAAACCAGACTTTAAATTGTTCCAAAAGTTCTGCAAGAAAAATCAGGAAAAGACAAATCACAATTATAAACGCAATCAAGAAAACGCGAAAATAGTCAAAATAAGAGGAGATTAATTAAACAATAAAACAGAAAATTAGATTCACAAAGAAAGATTTACCTGAGACGTAAAATTTGTTACATGAAGAGAAATTGAAGGGAAAGCGTTAAGCTTTTCTTGTTTTTCTTTCTGTGTTGTGTTTGGGATCTCTTGACAAAAGAGATGAAAAAAGAATATGCTTTTGTGTTAAGAACGATAACGGCGAGGAATAATAACAATGGTCGCTGGGGCCTGGAGGAGTTTTAATTTCAGGGTTTTTTTAGTGACAATGAAATTAGTAAATTATTTTATTTAAGAAACGAGAAAAATAGCTTTCCACATCGTTCGCTTTTAAGAGAAAAATCAAGGTGGACCCTATCAAACCTCCTTTTTCTTTATTATTTTTTTTTTTAACCCTTAGGAAACTAAAATATCTGTGTGATATAAAGATCGAATGGAAATTAGACAGATATTAAAGTATTGAAAATCTACTGAATTTGAAAATATTTGTTTGGCCAAAATATTGCACATTTGTTGGCCTTCCGTGGAGCCCATTTAAAAGAGATATCTTCAAATTTTCTTGCCCATTGCTGAATCTCTTTGATCCAACTGAAAATACTGAAATCCTGTGCTTAATGATTCAAAAGCCTACAGAGGTATTGATTATCTCCTTCGAAGATAACTCGGTTAAGACCTAAACTCCAACAATGTTGCAATGCCATTAGGAGCGCTTGACATTCACTTTCAAGAACATTACGAGGTTGAATCCCACTTGCTTGTCCTGCAAACTTATAATGGCCCCATTCATCCCTCACTTTCCAACCTGCTTCTTTGTAAATATGATTTTGTTGAAAAGCCCCATCATAGTTGCATTTCAACCAAGAGCATGTAGGTCTTGTCCATTGTTCTCGAGTATGTGAATTACTATGAGAAACTTGACCCGCATCATGATACCTTTGCATTCTCCCGTTAGCCTCATACCATTCAGATGAATCATCACGTGCATTTCTAACAACATTCGTCCAACTGACCAATTTCCGTTGATGCACCATAAGATTTTTACTTTTCCAAATTCTCCATAAAAGCTAAATAGCAAATTGCTGCTGATCACTCGATATTATTGGAGATGGTATAATGAGGAAAGATAATAGATCTTCCAGTGAAAATGTAGGATCAAGAATTCTCCGGTCCGGGTAACCTGATATTCTCTATACCGATTGTGCATATTGACACTCAAAAAAGAGATGGTGAATTGATTCCATATGTTGAGCACAGCGTGGGCAGGAGGCATTCCGTGCAATATGTCGTCTTAATAATGTATGTCCAGTTGGGAGGGCTCCTAAAACCATTTTTCAAAGGAAGTGTTGTAGCTTGGGTGGAAGTTTCAACTTCCATATTTGAGCCTTTAAATCAGAATTGCCAGGAGGTGGAATAATAAGAGGACGATCCGGTAGATGTGTAGCAAGCCAATAACCGGATTTGACAGTGTAGATTCCATCACGATTTTAATGCCATCCCAACATGTCTAAATCAGACTTGCCAGATAGACGTATAGAAAGTATTAAGTCCACATCATCCGGCTCAACCATTTCCTCTAGTCTCGCTCTGTTCCATCCAATCCCAGAAGAAGTAAACCAAGAATTTACTGAGCTCGAATCTTGATTGTTAGGAATAGCTCTTGGAGGGCGAGGAAGGTGAACTGGTAACCATGGATCAGAC
This sequence comes from Sisymbrium irio, assembly GCA_000411075.1. Lineage (NCBI taxonomy): Eukaryota > Viridiplantae > Streptophyta > Magnoliopsida > Brassicales > Brassicaceae > Sisymbrium > Sisymbrium irio. The sequence continues at coordinate 36,605 of KE156215.1, read as the reverse complement.
CAAAACTTAACATGATCTCCATTCCCAATATTTAATATAAGACCGCGTTTAAGAAGCTCTTTCCCATGTAAGAGAGATTTCCAAATGAAAGAGCTTTGTTTCTTATCACCACTATCAAGAATTGATGTTGCACCAAAATATCTTTGCTTGAGAACCCTTGCCATTAAGCTTGTTGGATGCTGCATTATTCTCCAAACTTGTTTGGCCAATAAGGCATCGTTAAATAGCTCAATGTCTCTAAATCCAAGCCCTCCTTCTTTCTTCGGAATACACAATCTATTCCAAGCGTACCAATGCATACCTTTTTTGTTTCCATTGCCCCACCAAAAAGAAGCTAGAACATTATTTATCTCTGAACATGTACTCTTTGGTAATTTGAAAACGTTCATGTTGTATACCGGCAGAGCTGTAGCCACAGATTTAAGCAAAACTTCCTTTCCACCAGTAGAGTGAAATTTTGTATTCCATCCAGTTGTTTTAGCCTTAACGCGATCCACCACATACCGGAACTGCTCTACCTTTCTTCTTCCAATCTGTTCTGGCACACCTAAATACTTACTACCACCACCCTCTTTATGAATACCTAGGATATGCCTCATTTGGGTTTTCACTGGAGCTGTAACACGGCTGCCAAAAGTAATAGCTGACTTATGCAGATTCACTGCTTGACCCGAGACTGACTCAAATAGAGTAAGTATATGCTTCATAATACGACTTGCAGCAGGATTTGCCAACATAAAGAAAAGGGAATCATCTGCAAAAAGCAGATGATTGACTGAAGGTCCCTGATTACTGACTTTAATTCCAGCAAGTTTCCGTGATACTGCCGCTTGATTCATGAGATGAGATAAAACTTCTGCACAGAGAATAAAAAGATAAGGGGAGAGAGGGTCTCCCTGACGAAGGCCACGCTCTGGTTGAATATGTCCTCGAGGTGTACCATTGATCAGAACCGAGAAGCTGACAGAGGTAATGCATTTCATAATCCATGAAATCCATGTTGAACTGAAACCCATATGAATCATAGTTTGCTCCAGAAAACTCCATTCAAGTCGATCATACGCCTTTGTTATATCTGTTTTCAAGGCCATGTAGGATTTTGACTGTCTTTTCCGTGTTTTTAATGAATGATAGACCTCATGAGCGACGATGATGTTATCGGTAATAACACACCCTGGAATAAAAGCAGCCTGGTTCTCTGAGATTATGCTTGCCAAATGAGTTTTCAAGCGGTTCACCAAGACCTTAGAGATGATTTTATAGCTCACATTGCATAAAGCTATTGGCCGGAAATCACTCATAGAGACATGATGCAGAATCTTTGGAATGAGAAAAATATTGGTGTGATTAAGTCGTGTATCTAGATGGCTTGTTGTAATGAACTGCTGAATTTCAGTAATCACTGTAGATCCAATGTCTGACCAATGGTTGTGGTAGAAAGCAGCCGAGAATCCATCTGGTCCTGGTGTTTTATGAGCTCCGATATCAAAAACAGCAATGCGGATTTCTTCCATATTGACAGGTTTTGTAAGATCATTATTAACTTCGTCTGACACCCGAGATGGGAAATTGGAAAAAACTTCTTCCAAAGCAGAGGTGGAGACCTGCTGAGACCTAAACAAAATTTGAAAGTAATCTTCTGCAACAGAGGCCACATCAGTATCTCCTCTGTAGACAATACCATTACTATCTTGAATCTGTCGTAAACGATTTCTGATTCTCCTGTTCTTTGTTACTGAATGATAGAATTTGGTATTTTTATCACCTGAATGTAGCCAATCATTTCGACTTTTGAGCCTCCAATAAGTTTCTTCCTCCGCATACTTTTGATTGAGTTCTTGTTGGATACTTGACCTCAAATTTTCGTTTCCACCTGTTGTTAGAACTTCATCAAGTCTGTGTCTTAGCAGAACAATACCTTCTCTGGAATTTGTTTGATTTCTTTTCTTCCATTGTGAGATCGAATTTCTACAATAAGACGTTGGAATAAAGAGTTTGTAGCAGTACTTCTGTGGAGTTTATTCCATCCATTCTTAACAGCTGTGTTAAATCCATCTTTCTGCGCCAACCGTGTGTCATAGATGAAAGTACCACGACGTTCTTCCCATGTATCATCAATGAAAGTTACCAGTGGCCGATGATCCGACTCTCCTAATTCCAAAAAGTGTGTCTCATAAGAAGGGAAAGACTGATGCCAACTGGAATTAGCCATGACACGATCCAGGCAACATGTGACGTGATGATTCCCACGTTGACCAGCCCATGAGAATCTATTACCAAACTTTTTCAGATCGGTGAAGTTGCAGACACGGACCATTTGGCGAAAAGCACGAAAGCTACTTTCAGTACGCACTCTGCCTCCTGTTTTTTCTGAATTGTCCAAGATTTCATTGAAATCTCCCATTATGAGCCAGCGCTCATTGCGTTGTAATGCAGTTCTCTCCAGACGTTCCCAGAGATAATGTCTCAAACTCGGCTCTGGAAAACCATAGACGAAAGACAAATATAAATCGCGTTCATTGAATTTAACAAAGCAATCGACCAAATTGGCAGATTGATGATACATAGAAAGAGATACATCTTGCTTCCAGAAAACAACAAGACCCCCACTTAAACCTACTGGTGGAATAGATACATGGTGAAGAAAGCCTAAATCACAGCCTAACTGCTTGATGAATTCGTCTTGCTGCTTCGTTTCGGATAGGAAAATGATGTCCGGGAGATACTTCTTGTTTATCTCCTTTAGGCATCGAACTGTCGAGTCATTTCCAATACCTCGACAGTTCCAACAGATTGTCCTCATGGGGGATTTGGTGGTTCAGGGCCCACCTCGCCACTCACGTTTGGTGTTTCTGCATTTGCCGAGACAGATGGTAAAGCCAGTGTTGTGGTCGTGTTTATGTTGGCACATTTGCGGACATTGTTATCACCCTCTTCAAAGAATCCTTTACGCTTACGATTCATCATATGTTGTTCACCACCACTAGACTCGCCTTGTTCGTAGACCATTGTAGAAGGAGCATCATAAATGCTGAGACCCTGCTGATAAGCTTCAGTCATGCGCTGCCTTTCCACTTCGCGAATACGTGCATCCTCAGAGTGAGGATTCTGCAATGGGTTCATGTTGTATTCATCCGAGTACAGATTTCGCAAAACTGGTTCCTCCGACCACAAATCTTCATCAAAATCAACTGGTTCATGGTCCTCTTCAGCTTCATTGTTCACCGGTGAATGGACACCATTTGCATTAGCTTGACTGAGAGGCATGTCCCCCTGTTGGTCATCTGGGGGAAGTTCTTCAATGTGGATTCCATGGTTTGGTGAACCAATTGGTTGTTCATCATCATCATCACTTCCATTATCATCAGGATCGTTGTTGATGTCCCCCGTTTTGAATCAAGTAAGCACCCGAATCATGTGTCATTCTGCCACAAACCTCACAAAATCCTCTTAATCGTTCAAAGGTAAATCTGAGGAGAGTATTGATACCAGTGGAGAACTGAAAGTTTCTTTGAAAGCGCAAAGGTTCTTCAACATTCCAGTTTACTCTGACCTGAGCATATTCCCTACGAGCCACAGCTTCAGCATGGTAATCCACCTCCATTACCATTCCAAGGGCACATCCAATATAAGCAATAACGTTCTCACTTGTGAACTGGATTGGAATGCCTCTGATTTGGATCCAGAATGGGATAAAATTGAGCATCATAAGGTTCAGCCGTGGATGCCAACGTTTCAAGACAAGCATACGATCAACGAAGGCCCATGGTCCACGTCGTAACAACATTTCCAGAGATTCCTCTGAACGAAAAGAACACTGGAATCTGCATCCCTCCATGATAGCACCCACCACACCACCTTCAAGACCCCAAATTCGGGGTAAAGTAGCAATGATAGAACGGATGTTTTGTCGCCTTGGCATAACAGGACGTCCAACAATAAGAAAGCGGTTTTCTGCAGCAGCCTCATCAACAACCTCTTCTGGTAATGGAATAGGGGGGTCATCGGCACCGAGATTGATGTCCTGAAGTTGACGCCGTAAATTGCCTGACATTGTAAGGAAAGAAAGCGTATAGAAAGAGAACTGGTGTGGAAGAATCTGTGGGCAAATGATCGTTATATAGCCTCTCAAGACGTGGGGGAGAGGAACAGCATCACGATCAAAAGGGAAGTGGATCATGGAGAAAACCGTCAAGTGAGGAGATCGTGTATGGAGCCACACCAAAACATCACCGAGAGCAGAACAAACCGTCACCAGAGTGAAGGAAAACCACAAATAACGGTCAGAATAACCGTAAAGCAAATCGGAAAAGTAACCGTTAAAAATCGCCAAAAAAGTCGCCATTGTATTCTTCTTTGGTTTTTTTTTATTCTTCATTACTTGTTCAACAACCCAATAATTTCTTGGTTTACTTCTTCTGGGATTGGATGGAACAGAGCGAGACTAGAGGAAATGGTTGAGCCGGATGATGTGGACTTAGTCTTCTCTTCCTATCTCTCTTTATTTTTTTTTTCGCTAACACTTTTTTTTCTTACGGATATAAATAATTAAACACCGGTGTCATACTTAAATTTATAACAAATTACAAATGTATCTACTTCTACTTATATATTAAAATAGAAGCATTTCTACTTATATATTAAACGGGAATTTAGCTAATAATGCTATATTCAAACCAAATTATAACATTATACTTTCCTATTTACAAATTGAGCCATTATGATTAAATTTTGATTAATCCACATTTACCCTCCTAAATTCGAATTATAAATTATTTTTGATTAGTTTTGGATATGGTTAATAATAATATAATTCTATTACATTGGTTTAGTATATATTTTATTAATTCCCCATCCTGCTAAATCAAACTTAAATAGAGGAACCTTAATCTCCAAATTAAATTTCTCTGTCACCTCTTCCTTTTCTCTTGTCGGCCGGTACATCGTGCCACCTCCTCACATCTTCCCTCTCGCATTCGTATTGTTACAATCCAAATAAACCATTCTCCCTCGTTTTTGTTCATCTACCACGAATTCTCACTTGTTTTTAACACAAGTTTTCCAGACACCACAAGAAACATAGGTTTGCATGATTCTTGACATAGAAAACACAAAATTATATGTAGGGAAGATGATCAAGAAGGAGTTACAACATTAGTTTTCTAGCTTAGGGGTTTTTTTGTCTTTTAATTTTAAAAAACCGTGGAAAAATATTTTTTGAATTTGTTATAGATTTACCGTATATTTTGTCTAGATTTTCTGTAGATTTTGAAGAATATATACAGTTAGAAGATTTGATTTATTAGATTATAAATTCTAACCACAGATAGAACAACGACCATTAGATATGATTTACATCCTAACCAAAATTAGAACATAGATAAATTGTTAGAATATAACTTTTATTGGTTGTTAGAACAAATAGGAATGAATAGAATAAAACGAAACATATTCTGAATATGTTAGAACAAAGACCAATAGATAGAATATGAATTCTAACCTCATTTAGAACATAGAACAAATGTTATACTAGATCGACACATACTAACCTTGTTAGAACATAAACAAAACAATAGAATATGTATTCCAGCCAAGTCAGAACATAGACAAAAGTTTAGAATATATATTCTATTGTTGAATAGAATATAGTACACCTGATAGAATAGAACGGGTGCATTCTATGGTAGCCTAGATTATTAACAAAAACTAGAACTTACATTCTATGTTAGATAGAACTATAATTAACTTAAATCAAAAATATTTTTATTAAATCATTTGTTTTCAAAAATAAAATTGAAAAATATTGATAAGCTAATATATTTTCATTTCTATATTTTCCCGATTTTAAATATTATCTGATAGTTATTTAATTTTCAGAAAATGTAAATATAGGCAAAATCATCCAATATGACCGAAAATATGTGAAATCATAATGTGACAATTTGGCTTTCAATCTAGAGTATTTAGCAAAATTTCCCTATATTAAAAAAGAAGCATTTAAAACAATTTTTGTTGAGATGTCAGCTTCTCTTTTTCTGCCAACATTTTTCATTTTTTATTAATTCAAAATTGTTATCTATGTAGACAAAAAAAAATTACCATTATTAAAAAATAATCAATTATATATTAAAGAGGAGCATTTTAAGACAATTTGAGCAGATAGTGTTAAATTAACATTAATGTTCATTTTTTATTAATTCAAAATCCTTATACATGTAACAGAACAGAAATTAACATTATTAAACAATAATTACAATTAATTTAATCAATTATTAAGTCCATTTAAAAAAACTAATATAACTTATCCATGTAACCGGTTGGTTCTCTCTACTTGTCTTTTGAAAATGATCCTGGTACAAGTGTACTTTTGGTCCATGATCAATTTCTTTAGCAACATGAACATGTTTTCCGTGTACTTGCACAACAACAAATAGAAGAACCAATATTATATGTGCAAACAGAATAGTCTAACAAATTCTTAAGATGATCAAATAGATTTGAATTGTTAAATATGTTTAAGACAAGATCCAAATGTTTTTTATGAACTTCACAAATGTGGTTACCATCAAGATAAAAATAACTCTTTTTCAAACAAAAAAAAAAATTTTCTTAAAGGTTCGTATCATGCTCAAACTTTCTGAAATGATTGAATTCCATTTTCAAAAAAAGTTTTGCATTGCCAAAATCCTTTAAGTTTTCAAATCCAAAAGGTTTTTGAAAAGAATTTTTAAACTTAGGAAAAATTTTCAGCAAATGAAAACTCTATTTTTACTCTAAATAGCTCAAATTTTTTCTCACTCAAAGAATCTCATAAAGAGCAAATCAAGGCCACAAAATTCATTGAAAAAAACACATTTAGGCATAAAAAAAAAATCAGGTTTAAGTGTTTCAAAAGACTGAATCATTTTATCAAAAACAAATTCAGAAATACAAAATTCTTTGACATTTTCTAAACCAAAACATTTTTCATCTAGATCCGATACTAGATAAAAAAAACCATGATTTGTCCGAACTAATTGAAGTTCCTTTCAGTGCTTTCTTCCTGTCATAAGGAATTTAAAAAAGGAAGAATTTAGGGATAAGACTGGTTGACGTCCCGGCTGTGGAGAAAGCACCGGCTTTTATAGCTGAGTTGAAAACAATGCTAGCCACTCTTTTGGAGCGCCAAATCGAGCAGGAGAAACTCAACAACACGGGAGCTGGAGGCTATCCGTGAAAAAGCAACGTCAAGAGACGGAGACACTACCAGAGCCGGAGACCAGACTAGAGGCCGAACCACCCAAGAGGATGCAGCAGTTTCCATAGCCGAGTTGAAGATGATGCTAGCCACTCTCTTGGAGAGCTAAATCGAGCAGGAGAATCTCAACAACACAGTGACCACGGAGCTGGAAGCTATACTAGAAAGCAATATCTAGAGACGGAGACTCTACCGGAGTCGGAGACCAGACGGGAGGCCAGACCACCCAGGAGGAAGAAGCAACTTTAATAGCTGAGTTGAAAACGATGCTAGCGACTCTCTTGGAGCGCCAAACCGAGCAGGAGAAGCTCAACCACATGGTGACCAAGGAGCTATAGGCTATCCGATATGTCCAGAAACGGATAAACCGCTGGAACCAGAGACCGAACCTCACTAATGGAGTCAATAATTCTGGAGGCAAAACCGACGAGAAATATCTAGCACCTTAAGAGCAAGAAGATCCGAGAAAGCGATTTCAAGATACGGAAACGGCGCTGGAGACAAAGACCAGCTGACCGGAGGAAGTACTCCAGAAGAAGTGGAGGCATCCATAGCCGAGTTGAAGACGATGCTAGCCACGCTCTTCGAGTGCCAGTCCGAACATGAGAATCTCAGAAGGATGGTGACGAAGGATATGGAGGCCATCTGAGAGGGGAACCTGCGGAAGAAAGCCCCTCCAACATACCACAGCGGAAGACGGCGGAAGAGACGCCTCAATTTCTCTGTTACACCTGAAGGACCAACCACGAGCAAAGAAACACCAGCTGGCGTAATACACTACCGGTCCAGGACACCTCCACAGATAAAAATACTGATTGAGAACCGTCAAACGGAGCCACTGACGAAAAACAGAGATCAAACTGGTGTCGATGGAGGCGGCCAACCCGAATGCAAAACGGACGACAAAGACATGAAGTCGAGCGAGAGTAGAGGACCTAAGCCATGAATAATGTCCTCATTTCCGAGCGAGAGCAGATGATCGAAGATCAGAGATAGGTGACCCAAACGGAGTCGCAAATAGTCCACTACAAACCAGAAAACCGAGATGGACGAAGATAAAACCCAGGCCAGCGAGCATGGTCCCTTGGATGGGAAGCAGCTTGACCGGAACTGGAAAGCTTGGGTAAAGGATCTAAACAGGAGTCAATTGGACTTGGAAAGAAGTAAGCTCGTGATAACTGGAGGTTTGCTCAGAAGAACTCCACTTTGACTCGAGGCAGCATGATGTTCGATTGTACCGCTCAGGCTGGAATTTAGTCTGGATTGGAACCTCTTCAAGAACATCGACTAGATGAGACTTTCACTCAGACCAAACTCAACCTTCACCGTGCCAAATCACAAATAATATGTTTAATAGTGATAGATTTCGCTTGGCCTGTGCTGAACTTTCCGCGCATCCTGCATTAGACCATCCGGCTGAGCCAAATCGAGCAAAAACACTGTCGAATTAACCTGGAAATAAGCTGAAGAGTTAGTCAGCATGGGGCACACCATTTTAAAGTCAAAGATTCATATTTGACTGGCTTAGTCAATATCATGAAGTATTTCAGTCATGCATGTATAATTTTCCCACAAAATACTTATTGTTTTTAGTTTCTTTCATTTTCTAAATTCTGAACACTCTCGTATAAATACCCAAAGACTCATTCTAATAAAATTAGTCTAAGTTTGAGTCATATTTTAGTTTCTTCTTTTCACTGAGTGAGAAAGAGAGTTATTTAGTTAGTTCATTGGTGTGAACCGGCTTGTTGATTTGGTGGTCAGCCAATTCATCTTTACATGTTTTTTTTGTGGTTAGTGAACATATTACATTCTTTCTTAGGTGGTTAGCCTTAGATTGTGGGTATATCAAGAGTCATTCTGTAACTCTTGACGCTCCCTTCATTCCAATCCAGTTCGGGAAGTGTCATTCGCCTTCTCGGAACCTGTCCAACATCCAGCTGAAGTGATCGTCCAATTTAGGGCGTATCAAGTGGTATCAGAGCCACTTTGGCTTGTTTGTTTTTGTTTTAACTGTCCATCTTCTCATCTCTCCATAAATTTATTTTCTTATTTCTTTTTGGATCCGGGCTAATCCCTTGTGATCACCTATTGGTTCTATTAAAAAAAAAGAGAAAAACAATTTATAAAAAAAAAGATAAAAAGAGTTAAAACAGATCCATATCAAAATCTCGTCATCTTCTTCTTTCTTGTTCTTTACCCAAAGTGTTCTGGTTTTTTATTGCTGAATTTTGACTGCCTATCATCCTTTGAACAAGTGAAAAAAACTCTGAGTGATCACTTCAAAATCGTGGGTTAAACACTTTGAGAGTGCGAGAGTTTACTTGCTAATCTGTTTGTTCAGTGGTTTTGAGGATGTATGGACTTCTAAGAAAAATCAACGAGGAAAAATTTCTACAACAAATCACTTTGAAATATTCTTCTAAAAAGTTGTTAGATATTTTTGATGAGTTTGTTACTGTGCAGGAACAACCTAAAACTGAACAAAGGCCCCAGAAGAAGAGGCAAAAACGGTCAGATGAGGATGAGAAGAGGGTCAGAAATGGTGAACGATCCTTCACCAAAGCCAGAAATGGTGTTACTGTGCAGGAACAACCTAAAACTGAACAAAGGCGCCAGAAGAAGAGGCAAAACCGATCAGATGATGATGAGAAGAGGGTCAGAAATGGTGAACGATCCTTCACCAAAGCCGAGAGATGCAACCATGACATCCTGAATCAGAAAGAGCTTCAGACTTATGCTAGTTTGGAGAAGATGTTGCATAAGGCAATTTTTACTATTCAGCAACTGAAAAAGAAGGGAAACGCCAACACTTCTTCTGCACCAAAATCACATGATCTTAAACGATGTAAGTATTCTTCTCTTTCAAATTTCAATTTAAAAACTGGTGTGTCTTTTTGTGATCAAAGAAAAGCTGTGAAAACCAAAAGCAAAGCTCATTCTACCAGGTGTTTCAAATGCCAAAGGATCGGACATTATGCTAATAAGTGTCAAAGACAGAAACCATTGGTGACTTTGGAGAATGACAAAGTTGAAACTGAGCCAGAAAATAAATAACTTTCGGACTCATTGCAATTTTCGATGACTATGCAAATGAGTCATTGGCAGATGAAGATTACCATTGTGGTCATGGAGTAAATCACCAAGGATCTTTTTACTTTAAAGAACCGGACCAAACTCAAGGTGAACATTGTTCTGATTATTATTCATTTGCTTATAACCCTTTTCATTTTAATGTTCCAGATTTAAGGACAAATCTTTTTGAAGAGGAAGGGAATGCTACGACCCAGGCCAGCAACCAGGGCCAAACTTGGAAGCATGGTCCCTTGGATGGGAAGCAGCTTGAACCGGAACTGGAAAGCTTGTGCAAAGGAGCTAAAAAGGAGTCAATTGGACTTGGAAAGAAGTTAGCTCGTGATAACTGGAGGTTTGCTCAGAATAATTCCACTTTGACTCGAGGCAGCATGATGTTCGATTGTACCGTTCAGGCTGTGACTCAGTCTGGATTGGAGCCTCTTCAAAAACATCGTCCAGATGAGACTTTCACTTAGGCCAAACTCAATCTTCACCGTGCAAAATCAAAAAAAGATGTTTGATCGTGATTAATTTCGCTTGGCCCGTGCTGAACTTTCCGTGCAACATGCATTGGACCATCCGACTGAGCCAAATCGAGCCAAAACACTTTCGAATGGACCTGGACATAAGCTGAAGAGTTAGTCAACATGGGGTATGCCATTTTAAAGCCAAAGAGTCATCTTTGACTGTCTTAGTTAATATCATTAAGTATTTCAGTCTTCTATGTCTAGTTTTCCCACAAAATACTTTGTTTTTGTTTTCTTTTATTTTATAAATTATGAAAACTCTTGTATAAATACCCCAAGATTCATTCTAATAAAGTCAGTCTAAGTTTGAGTTATATTTTAGTTTCTTCTTTTCTTTGAGTGAGAAAGAGAAATCTTCACCAAATCAACAAGCTAGTTCATTGGTATGAACCGGCTTGTTGATTTGGTGGTCAGCCAATTCATCTTGCATGTTGTTTGGTGGTTAGCCAACACATTACATTCTTTCTTAGGTGGTTATCCTTAGATCGTGGGTGTATCAAGAGTCGTTCCACACCTCTTGACGCTCCCTTCATTCCAATTCAGTTCCGAAAGTGTCATTTGCCTTCTCGGATCCTATTCAACATCCACCGGAAGTGATCGTCAAATTTTGGGCGTATCAGACGAACTTCAGGATCAGGTTAACCGAACTACCCAAGAGACAAAGTAGGTGCACTTGCGAGTCCACCAAGCTATCAGTCACGGCTCAAAAATTGACTAGGTCTTAAAGGAAACTCAAAAGATCCTGTTCACTTCCCGAATCATGAGCTAAGGTTCTCTGATCCCAAAAAGGTGAAAATCCCGTATTTCGACGGACTTTTGGACCCAATAGCTCACATGACAGCTTTTTGGATGATAACAATCGGAGGAAACCAATCCTATGGAGCTGTGGTATCCTCGATCAAAACCCTTCTCGTAAAAGCCGATGAAACTAGGGATTGGAGCCTGACGATAGGAGATCCCAAAGACGCATTGAGTGTAGCCCCCAAGTTCAACCATGGCGATTCACAGTGAAGTAGGAGGCGGAGGCGATGCCTGAGAAGGAAGTTCGAAGGATCAACATGATTTTTCGTAGCTAGCCAATCCTATAGCGAAGTGGTATCCTCTATCAATCTCTCCCCGAGAGAGCCGAGTAAACGATAGATTGGAGCGCAACGATGGAAGATCCAATAGACACAATCTCCTTCGAAGAAACTGAAGCATTATCGATCAACTATCCCCATAGAGATTTTCGTGCTTGTCTCTTAAATGAGCATAAGACAAAGAATAAAATAACGGACACGGTCACCAAGGTGGGACCAAGCAAAGCAGAAGTGGAGCGATAACTTGCAAAGCTGGAGCACAAACAACATGAAGAAGAGGATGACGAAAAGCATCCCGGACACTGCGGGGAGATCAGTGCCAACATGGAAGAGTCGATCAAATCGGAGTTGATCTCCTTCCAAAAAAGCCAGACATAAGCACATTCACGTAGGCCGCAGAAGACACGTCTGGCATCGATATTAACATCAGAAGCCATGAGCTCAATGTCGATATCACATATGCAAACCAATGACCTCAGTCTGTGTAGAAGATCCTGAGAAAATTCTGATCCATTATAGAGGATGAGCATCCCGATTGGTTTGAAAACCCTATGATAGAGAGGGAAAAGAATGAAAAATGTTAATCGGGAGAAGACCACATTCATAATGGACCATGGAATCGACTGCTGCAAGGTGCACATTGATGACATGCTGGAGATATTCTTTGAGAAAAGTTCACGTGAAGTATTTACAAAAATATTTCAAACAACTCAACCGATACAACGTGGAGCTGAAGCCGATGAAGTGAAAGATTGGAGTAGCCTCTGGAGAATTCATAGGCTATCTCATGACGCATCAAGGGTAGAGACAAACCCAAAGCAGACCAACGCCTCGATAGTGAGTCGATGGAGAACAAAAAATTTTGAGTCGATGGAGAAAAGCGAGCACGCTTTCCAGGAGCTTAAGAAATTCTTGGCAAGCCTTCATATCATAGCAAAAACCTGTCGAAGGGGAACCTCTATTCATTTATATAGCGCTATCACCAACAACAGTAGGCAGAATACTCATAAGGGAGGAATGTAATGATCAAAAACCGATCTTGAGCCAAAATTTGAATGACATGGAGTCTCGGTACCCACTGATGACGAAGCCGGCAGTAGCATTGTTGTCCAGAT
>KE156214.1:53281-87264 GCA_000411075.1 Sisymbrium irio | reverse complement strand
TTACATATACGATTGTAATATTTTATGTTCAATTATTCACATATGTTTCCACTTTATGTAATATGTTCCAATTGGTCAAAAAGTAAACTTGACCAAACTTCACATATGTTTAATTACTCTATATGTTTCCATTATTCCAAAACATGTAATATGTCATGTGCATATATATATATATATATATATATATATAATCGCATAAACTTTAAACACACAAAAAACCCTAGAAAAATAACCACACAAAGGAAAAATAACCAATGGAAGAATCACAGAAAGATCAACATAAACCACCACAAGAACGAGGAAAAGGTTCGTACACTCAATGGAGTCCTCAAGAAACCAGAACTTTGATAAATTTACTCTTAGAAGCCGTGGCTGCAGGGTTACGTGATAACGGTTGCTTATTCAGCAAGTTCATGGTGGAAAGAAGAATATTGCCTTCTCTCAATTAAAAACATGGATGCAACAAAAATTTCACCACTACACAAATAGAATGAAGATTTTGAAAAATAAATATTTAAGTGCTTGTGAACTTATGCGCTACAGTTCTGGGTTTGGATGGGATTCAACCACAAAACGGTTTACGGCTCCAGATGAGGTGTGGACTGAATACTTGAAGGTAAAGTCTTTCTTTTCACAATAATATATTATAATAGCTTTTTCATTATATTAATTTTGAAATTTTGTATTTTAGGCACATCCAAATTACAAAAAGTTTCCGCAATGAAACTTTTGAAGAATTTGATGATCTCAAAGTGATATTTCAAAAGAATGTTGCAACGGGTAAGAGTGCTATTGGATTGAGTGATACTACTGATGCTCAGGCTGCTGGAAATGAAGAAAGAGAAAAGGAACAACCCGATTACGGTGAAGAGTTTTGTTTTAATGTCCATGGAGATTGTGAAACACAACAATCTTTGTTTTGCAGTCGTTCTAATGACACTTTGGAAAAACTCCCTGTAAGAAAGAGACAGAGAACTAATCTTTCTAACAAAGTTGATGATCCAATCATTCAAACAGAAGGTGCAGAAGAAGCTTGTTCTGAGATAAACGCTTTAACAACAATCACTCATAAACTCTTCAATCTGATAGAAGAAAGAGAAGCAAGAAAAAAAAAAGAGGCTGAACAAAGAGAAGCAGAGAAAAAGAAGAATAACTTATGGGAAGTTATCAAAGAAATTTCTGGAGTGGAAGAACATGTTCGTTATGACGCAGTTAAAATGATTAATCAATTAGGGATGAAAGATGTTTTCATTAGCATGTCCATTAAAGAGCGTTATGGTTGGATTAAGCATAATGTCATAGGAGTTTGAGTTAGTTATTAAGTTGGTTTTTTATTTTCTTATATTTGATTTATTCGGTTTTAGCTTATAACTTGTTTCGTTTGATTTATCTTATAGATTGCTGCATTTGATTACGGTGGTTTTATAATGAAACTAGTTTTTTATCATTCTTTTGTTCCTATACAAAATAAGCATTATATATTAATGATGGAAAACTTGAAAAGCGTATAAGAAAAACTCAACATAAGATACATTCGTTTTATAAAAAGTATAATAATAAAAACTTCAACGTAATATAGTCATTAGAATAAGTTCGTAATAATCATTCTTTTGTTCCTGTTTAGTTTTTTACGTTGTTAGTATAATAATAAACTCAACCTGTTTAGTTGTTTAGTATAATAATAAAAAAACTCAACGCTGAATAAAACTAAACTAAACTCATACGAACTAATTCTAATGACTATATTATTATTATACTTTTTACCAAAAAATGTAAATTTTATATAAACAAGAAATTTAAGATGTGTAATGTAATACAACTTTACTTTTTCATTACTAGCATAGAATGTACAATTTACATAAAAAATGATTGTGGTTCTTATTTAAAAACTAAAAAAAGGAACACTATCAAATAATATAATTTCTATGTAAAAATTAGGAAAAGTAAACTAGAAAAAGTAAATAATATAATTTACATAAAGAATTATTGTGGTTCTTATTTAAAAAATAGGAAAAGTAATACAATTTCTTTAGCATCTATCTTCTTCTTCGTGTACGTGTGTTTGGTTTTGCTCTCATCATCTCAAATAGAGTAATTAAATTCTTTCTCTTTTCCTCTGTAAATATATACCCCTATATATATATATGTATCACATGGGCATGTTTGTTATGTGTTAGGATTTGTTTTGATACGTGGATTTTTCTTGTTGAAGGTATACATTATCAAAATATGGATCCAACGTTTCTTGAGGAGCAAGAAAACTTAGAAGAAAGAGAAAGGCATAGATCACATGAAGATGATGAGTTGGATGTCCATATTACTTTATTGGTGCTCTTAATTTTTTGTCAGTTGATATGTTTGAGGAAACAATTACAACGAGAAATTCAATTGCAAATTGAATGTCCCATTCGACGTTCAATCACAAAAGTTGGTCAAGACTATATAGAACAGGTGCTAACGGAAGATCCTCATCATTTTCGAAAGTTATATAGGATGTATCCAGATATTTTTTTGAAGTTATGCAATCTCATCCGAGAGAAGACAAGTTTAACTGATACAAGATATATTAGTCTTGAAAAAATGGTTGCATGCTTTCTCTTAATAGTTGGCCAAAATTCGAGGTATTGTTATACACAAGACACATTTAAGAGATTGAAATTTGCTGTAAGTGAAAATTTTCACAAAGTCTTGCAAGCTCTTAACCAAATTTCAGCGAGTTTCATGGCTACGGCTGCATCAGTAGTACCTAAAAAAATTAGAGAAAGTACAAGATTTTATCCTTATTTTAAAGGTATGTTATACTTATTTTTTTTGGTTATGCTTTAATTTTTTTTTCTTCTAATATATAAATCTTACTATATATTAAAGATTGCATTGGAGTTATTGATGGTACACATATTTTGGTAATGGTGAAAAGTAAAGATGCAGCAGCTTTCCGCAACAGGAAAGGTGATATATCGAAAAATGTGTTGGCTGCATGTAATTTTGATCTTGAGTTTATATACATACTTAGTGGAATGGGAAGGTTCAGCTCATGATTCAAAAGTATTAAACAATGCTTTAACAAGGAGCACTAATCGGCTACCGGTTCTAGAAGGTATACATACATACATACATATATATACAAATTATTTATTATTTTAACAATAATTTACTAATCTTTTATTTATTTTAGGAAAATTTTATCTCGTAGATTGCGGTTTCGCAAATCGTCGAAACTTTTTAGCTCCATATCGTGGTGTTCGATACCATCTACAAGAGTTCTCAGGTCAAGATTCTACTCCACAAAGTGAAAAAGAATTGTTTAACCATCATGCCTCTTTGAGAAATGTTGTTGAGAGAATATTTGGTATCTTCAAATCTCGATTTTTAATTTTTAAGACACAGACACAGATTTTACTTGCATGTGCTGGTTTACACAATTTTCTATGGAATTTTTGTCGATCAGATAACTTTCCCGAAGAAAAAGATTATGATGAAGAAGAAGATTTTGAAGAAGTCAATAACAATGATGAAGAAACTATTGTAAGCCAAGATCACCAATGAGAGCAAGCTAATCAATTGAGAGCAACAATTGCACGAAATATGTGGAGAGATTTTATAAGTTATGAAAATAAAATGTGAAAGACACATCTTTTTCGTTAGTTTTTATTTTTTCATGTTTTAAGAGATTTTATAAATTATGAATCACAAGTGAGAGAATATATATTTTTGTTAATTCTTGCTGAATATGAATTAAAACTATGATATAATCCATTTGGTTGATTCTATAATCTGTTTAAATTGATTTTGAAATCTATCTAATTGTATTCTATAATTTATCTGATTTTAAAACCAATGGATTTATCCAAGATTTCTAAATTCATGTAGCATTTAATTTCTCCGTGTAGATAGAAAATTGAAAATTTATATTATTTTTTCCCTTTGGCAAGAAAACCTAAAGCTAACTTTCTTCTTCACTCTCTCGACTCTTTCCCGCACACCTCACTCTGAATTCTCACCCTCTCTCTAATTTCACGAAGATATTCTTTTCGATTTCTCTAATTTCACGGTTCATCTGAGTCACGAAGAGATTCTTGTTGAGTTCTCAGTACACTCAGGTAATCGATACTCCTAATGTCGTCTATGAATACTCCTAAACCATTTCTCCTTTTAACAGTTTCTAATAGACGTTGCAAGCAAAGAAATATGAAATGGTATATTATTCATCTCAAATGTAGAATGTACAGTATAATTCACTTATATACAAGAAGTTAAATAAGTAAACCGGGTAAACCGGATATGTACACTTGATATTCCCCCTCAAGATGAGGCTACAAAAATGTTGTTTGTACCCATCTTGCCTATGTTCTCTCGAAAAGGTGTAGGATAGAGAGCCTTGGTAAGAATATCTGCAAGTTGATCACCAGTGCGAACATACATTGTCTTGATGATCCCTTTTTTAATAGCTTCACGCACTTTGTGACAATCTAACTCAATATGTTTAGTGCGTTCATGAAACACAGAATTGCTCGCAATAGAAAGAGCAGAAGTGTTGTCACAGTAAAGAGAAGCCGGAGGAGTGAAAGGAACCCGAAGTGCCTTGAGAATGCCACTCATCCACATTATCTCCTTAGTAGCAACACACATTGCACGGTACTCAGCCTCAGATGTGCTCAACGAGACCACATCCTGCTTTTTAGATCCCCAAGATACCAAAGAACTGCCAATGAACATCGCATAACCAGTTACCGATCGTCGATCATCAGGACAAGCACCCCAATCCGAATCACAAAAGCCACGTATGTCAAAGGTTGCTTCAGAACTATAGAAGAGACCCTGGCCAATAGAACCTTTAAGATAACGCAGAACCTTGTGGACAGCTTGTAAATGGACATCACTAGGAGCCGAAGAATATTGAGCCAGTTTGGAGACGGCAAAGCAAATATACGGACGTGTGACTGTCAAATATTGAAGTTTCCCAACGATCCTCCGATACTGTTTAGAATCCTCTAAAGGAACACCACTCTGTTTAGACAACTTCTGATTCGGTTCCATGGGAATAGACGAGGGTTTACAATCAGCAAAACCAGAAGCATTCAACAAATCAATCACATATTTCCGTTGAGTCAAAGTGATTCCTTCCTCATTACGTGCAACCTCAATACCAAGAAAATACTTAGGTGAACCAAGATCACGTAACTGAAAAGCAGAACCTAACTGAGCTTTTAACTCAACCACTGCAGCATCATTCGTACTCGCTATAAGAATATCATCCACATAGACTAGCACCACCAAATAACTACCAGAAGATAAAACGGACTGTGGACGCTATCAAACGATTCCACGATTCTCATCGAAGGAACAGATCCATCAATATTCGCCGATCGAGCTGGAGGTCTTTGATTTGAAGCGAAGACTTCGTTGTTCACTCCAGAGAAGGTAGATCCATGACTTAACTGAGCTGCGTAAGCTTCTTCGTCGGAAGTCAAGCTTCGAGTGCTTCGAGTTTTCATTTTCCCAACCTTCTTTCCCATGGCGCCACAAATCGAGTACAACGATACCGATCGAGGACAAGAAAATGGAGATTTGATGGTGAGAAACGAGAATCGAAGAAGAAAGCGAAGATGAAATCACCAGATTTGCGGAAAAAAGTGCTCTGATACCATAATAGACGTTGCAAGCAAAAAAATATGAAATGATATATTATTCATCTCAAATGTAGAATGTACAGTATAATTCACTTATATACAAGAAGCTAAATAAGTAAACCGGGTAAACCGGATATGTACACTTGATAGTTTCCTTTAATCGAATCATTTTTGTTGCTGTTCTGCATGCAGATTCCACCGATCGCTTCAACTTCGGGTACAAATGGTTTTCAATTTACTTTTCGACAGGGTTTAGTTTTCGATCTACTTTTCTTCTGGGTTTAGTTTTTCTAATTTGCGTTTAATTTTTGAAATTGGGCAGAGTAAATTATCAAAGGACCCGAGCCTAATTTGTCGGGTGAGTAATTATTTACTTTCTTTATTTGGGATTTTCAATTGATTTTGTGTATTTCATTGGTTATGTACATGAAAATCAGCTTGATTTTGTTTATTTCATTGGTCGTGGATCTGTGGACAAGTTTTGGTTTTTTCAAATGGAAATGTCTAGGGTTTGGCTTCCAAGGTATGAACTTGTTTGTTTATTTATTTTCCACTTTTAAGTATATATTTCAAAGGACAAGTATTTCATAATGTGATTAAACCTTTGATTTATTCTTTCACTTGAAGGGCTAGGAATGAGTTTGTGTCAGGGGCAACTTCTTTTGTGTTTGATTCGACAAATAGATTAGGGAATCCTACTGAGATCTTATGTCCTGTTATAGATTGCCGGAATTTGTGCCATCAGGAGATAGATACAGTGTTAGAGCATCTAGTGATTAGGGGTATGGATCAGAAATACAAGAGGAATTTATGTTGGAGTAACCATGGGGATACTAAGACTGATAAGCCAGCTGATACTCAGAACTATGAGTTAGAAACTTATAACTTGATTATGACAGCTTTCTTTGACGCTTATTCACATCCGACGAGTCAAATTGAAGCTGAGACAGATGATGTTGATAGTCAAGAAGAGGCTGACTTTATAAGAAGCTAAAAGATGCTGAAACTCCACTATACTCTAGCTGTCTTAACTACACTAAGGTGTCTGCAATTTTGGGGCTTTACCGCATCAAAGTGAAGAGTGGAATGTCAGAATTTTTTTGATCAGCTTCTAACGATGATTCATGATATGCTACAGATAATGTTCTACCGAGATCAACAGAGGAGATAAAGATGTTCATTAAAATGTTTGGCTTCAGATATGATGTGATTCATGCATGCAAGAGCGATTTTGTTCTATACCGGAAGGAATACAAGGGTATGCAAAGCTGTCCACTGTGTTGTGTTTCAAAGATGGGCTCTGGATAAGCGTACTGGCGAGGAAAAGAAGGGAATTCCAGCCAAGGTACTCAGATATTTCCCAATCAAAGACAGATTCAGACGACTATTTAGATCCAAAAAGAAGGCTGAAGAGGTTCATTGGGATTTCAACAATAGAAGTTCAGATGGTACAATGAGACATTCGGCCGACTCAATAACTTGGGCAACTGTAAATGAAAAAATGGCCACAATTTGCAGCTGAACCCAGAGACCTCCGTTTGGGTATACCTATGGATGAGATGAATCCATTCTCCATTCAGAACACCAAGTACACCACATGGCCGGTTTTATTAGTCAACTACAGTATGCATCCAACGTTGTGTATGAAGGCCGAGAATGTAATGCTGATTCTTTTGATCCCAGGACCAAAAGCACCCAGCAACAACATTGACGTCTACCTAGCTCCACTGATAGACGATCTGAATGATTTGTGGAATGAAGGTAAATGATAATTTTAAACGTAAAAAAATGTTTTTGTGGAGTATTACTGATTATCCTGCCTTAGGAAGCCTAGCTGGCTGTAAAGTGAAAGGGAAACAAGTGTGTATCGTGTGTGGAAAGGATACACCCTTTAGGTGGTTGAGATTTAATAGAAATCATGTTTATTTGGGCAACAGAAAAAGCCTTAGACCTGGGCATCCTTACAGAAAAAGGCTTAACCTGGGCATGTTTTGTAATTATTATTGATTGTCGGATTGCTTATGTAGGTTCAAAGTGACAGATATAGGGAACTAAGGAGGACGAAAATTCCCCACACAACCAGTCAGAAAGGAATGATCTGTCTAGCTAATGAATTGGTAAGTAGTTAAGGGTTTTCTGTTTGTATAAATTTAGGACTTATTTTGGTAATTTCACTAAACGGCTATAGTTACTTGTATAAGAAAAAGAGTTCTGATCCTAGCAAGGTGAGTAGGACTCAAGTTTGGGTAGCAGGACACACTCATTTGGATGGAAAACCAGTGAGACCAGAATTCGCAGAAACAGTTGTACGTGCAAATGGTTTTAGAAATAAATTAACTAATAAAGGATTCTTAGTTGTGCGTAAATTAATTCTCTTTAAATATTTGTGGCAGGAACAAATAAAATCCATTGATAGTGAATTGGGTTCCACAGCTAGGACTAATATTAGAGAGGATGATGTGAGCCAAGTCTCAGGAAAAGACAAGTCAGGAAGGGTTAGAGGGATGGACAGAGGGGTTACAGCGACGAAGCTACCATTCGTTCAGTGTAGAGATGCCCATGTCCAACAGCTTGAAGCAAATCAGGCTGAATTGATCATCAAAATTGACAATCTTCAAAACTTTAGTTCGTGACTTGGTTCAAGGGAAGAAGGTTAGTTAGTTAACATTCACTCCTGGTCTTGAGAAAATCAGTTTATATGATTTGTTTTATTAATTTTTAGTATTGTCTTCACAGTATGATGCTGTTTCTATCATGGACCATAGTTATGGTAGTAAGGTTGTAACTAGGTGTCAACTACTAGATTGGTGCTTAGTAGATGATGTTGTTGTTGGGGAAGGAGAGTTCTGCTCGGCTGAACCAACGTCCAAGATTGGGCGTATTCCACTTGGTTCTAATACAGCCGCGGTACTAGTCAAAACCGTCACCAACAAAGATGCATTTTTATGTAGGCCAACAACCCTGGTTTCCACACTTGGCGAAGCTGTTGGGAAAAAAGTGTCATGGCCTGCTGATAAAATTATTTTGGACAGTGATATAGACTCCCAACCTGAAACTCATATTGCTAGTTCATCGGTAATGTTTGCTTTTCCTCTTTATACAAAATTGTAGAATGACATATATACATATACGTCTATACTCATACATATGTTTGTTTACAAATGTGTTATGAATAAACCCCAATATTATTCATAACACGCGATACACTGTATAAAGAGTTCTTCCTCTCAAATCACTCTCTCTCGATTACAATGTATCAACCAGCTCAACTAACAAATCGATAATCAATACAATACTTTCTCTCTTCTATTTATACTCCTCTACTAACTGTAACTGCCAAAGTCTCTCTTCCAGCTCGAGGCTTTGCTTATGTTGTATTTCCCTCCTCCACATGAACTCTCTTTCCTCTTCTCTTGTATACACGCCAAGGCATATCAATATTCTCCTCGCCAGATTTTAGTTTGTCCCCAAACTCGAAATGTGGAAACTGATACTTCAGGTCCCTGATCAAAACCCAAGAATTCTCATGGTCAGGTAATCCTTTCCACGACACCAAGGCCTCTAAACGTCCCTCATCATTATAACGTGTATCAACAACACGTTCGGGCTCAACAACCAACTCATCTTCTCGGGACAATTCTACTGGAAGCGGAACAACGTCATGACCCTGACCCAGCACCGGTTTTAGTTGGGACACGTGGAACACAGGGTGTATGCGAGAAGTAGCAGGAAGCTCCAGCTTATAAGCGACTTTCCCAATCCGATCCAGTACTTTAAAAGGACCATAATACTTGGCTGCAAGCTTCTGACAGAATCTTTTCGCCACTGAAGACTGTCTATACGGTCGTAATTTCAGAAAGACCAAAGAGCCCACGTCAAGCGATAAATCTCTTCTACCTTTATCCGCATTGTTTTACATCACATCCTGAGCTCTTATTAAATGCTCCTTCAACTGAACCAGCATCTCGTCTCTGTCCTTCAACATTAGTTCCAACTCTCCATTAACAGTAGACCCTTGCTCATACTTCAACATCACTGGAGGATCTCGACCATATACCACACGAAAAGGAGTCATTTTGGTTGCTGTATGATACGAGGAATTGTAAGAAAATTCAGCCCACGCCAAAAATCCATACCATCGTTTCGGGTGAGAAGAAGTGAAACATCTCAAATACGTTTCAAGACACCGATTCAAAACCTCTGTCTGACCGTCACTCTGTGGATGGTAAGCAGTACTGAATCTCAATTGAGTCCCTGCTAATTTGAAAAGCTCCTTCCAGAAGTGGCTTTGAAACACTTTGTCTCTGTCAGATACAATAGAACGAGGAAACCCGTGTAAGCGCACAATCTCTTGGACAAATTTAGTGGACACATCAATGGCTGAGAATGGGTGACGTAAGCCCAATAAAATGCCCATACTTCGACAGCCGGTCTACGACAACGAGTATTACATTCTTCCCCTGAGATAATGGCAACCCTTCAATAAAATCCATCGAGACGTCCTCCCATATTCTGTTAGGAATAGGTAACGGCTGTAACAAACCCGCAGGAGAGAGTGTAGAATACTTGCTGGTCTGACAGGTATAACACTCAGCAATGTATTTTTGCACGTCTTGACGCATACCCGCCCAATAGAAACTCTCTTCAATTCGCTTTACCGTTTTCAAAACTCCCATATGTCCACCAACAAAGCTCGCATGATACTCACGAAGTATCAAAGGAATAAACTTCGAATCTGCTGAGATGACCAACCGAGATTTATAGAACAGACGACCTTCCTTCAATTCATACCCCGATTTCACTTCCTTTCCCTCCTTAATTCTAGTTATTATCTCCTTCAGAATCACACTCTCCTCTGTTTCTTTCAGAATATCGTGAATCTGCAATGAGGTTGGTAATGTCATAGCAAACAGAGTCGTCATCATCATAGTAGACCCCTCTACTGGAATTCTCGATAATCCATCCGCCGCTTTATTCTCAATTCCGGGCTTGTACACAATGTCAAATTCATATCCCAACAACTTGTGAAGCCATTTCTGATATTCTAAATTCACTTCTCGCTGCTCCAACAAATATTTCAGACTTTTCTGGTCTGTTCGAACAATAAAACGCTTCCCAATCAGATAATGTCTCCAACGCTGAACAGCCATCACTATTGCCATGAATTCACGTTCATAAATTGGTTTCAACTGCTCTTTCTCCTTAAGGCCATAGCTGAAGTATGCAATAGGATTGTGATTCTGCATCAACACTGCTCCCAAACCAAAGCCAGAAGCATCAGATTCAACAATGAATGGCTCGTTAAAGTCAGGTAATTTCAGCACCGGAGCTTTTATCATTGCCTGCTTCAAGCCCTCAAAAGCTGATTGTGCTGTTGCTGACCATTCAAACTTGTCACGCTTCAACAGGTTAACCAGTGGTCTAGCCAAGGCTCCATAACCACGAACAAACTTCCGATAATAACCTGTTAAGCCGAGAAATCCTCTTAACTCCTTCACTGTTTTAGGACATGGCCACTGTTCCATTGCCAATGCTTTGCTCTTATCTGTAGCTACACCATCAGCAGATATTACGTGACCCAAATATTCCACCTGAGTTTGGCCAAATGAACACTTCTTCCGATCAGCAAACAGCTTGTGTTGTCTCAGTATATTCAGTACCGATGTAAGGTGTTTAGCGTGACAATCCATATCAGCACTATATATCAATATGTCATCGAAGAACACCAACACATATTGACGAAGCAGTGGACGAAATATCTTGTTCATTAATGCCTGAAATGTTGCTGGAGCATTTGTTAAACCAAACGGCATTACGAGAAATTCATAGTGTCCTTCATGAGTCCTAAAAACAGTCTTCTCTACATCCTTCTCAACCATTCGGATCTGATGATACCCTGAACGGAGGTCCAATTTCGAATATACTGCTGCCCCATGAAGCTCATCCAACAACTGCTCAATAAATGGAATTGGAAACTTGTCGGCAATAGTTACCCGGTTCAAAGCCCTGTAATCCACACAGAATCGAGATGAGCCATCCTTTTTCTTCACCAATAACACAGGACTAGAGTATGGACTACGGCTTTGCCTGATGATACCAGTTTCCAACATTTGGTTAACCATCTTTTCCATTTCCTCCTTCTGACGGTGAGGATATCTGTAAGGGCGGACACTGATTGGATTTGTACCATGCTTCAGGTTAATTGCATGTTCACGATTTCGGAGTGGTGGTAATTCAGTTGGAACTGCAAAGACATCAGTAAACTCCATCAAGATATCCTGTAACTTGCTCGGCACCATCGTCTTTTCTCCTGATTCTGACGATAGCATTGGTTTATTTGGTATTTCCGTCTGTAATGATTTCAATGACAGCTTTTGATTATGTAAGGAAGGATCACCGGTCAATGTTACTTGTTCGCCTTTATGCCAAAATGTCATCTCGTGAGTATCCCAATCAACTTCACATTTCCCCAACGTCCGTAACCAGTAAACTCCCAATATTACATCAGCATTCCCCAAATCCAGACAGACGAAATCAGTCACAAACTCCAATGACCCCACCTTGAATCCAACATGCCGACAGATACCCAACCCAGTCACAGATACTCCAGTTCCCAACCTTACTTCTAACCTTTGATGAGGAATGATTTTCAAACGGGATTTCTTTGCTGCCGTTGGTGTGATGAAGTTATGTGTAGCCCCGCTGTCCATCATAACCACCACATGAAGCCTACCGACTTCTCCTCTCACCTTTGTTGTAGTCGGAGATGGTAAACCAAAGAAAGCACTAAAGGATAGTTCCATGATTCCGTTACCATAGGTTGCACTTCCTCTGTGGTATCGAAAAACTCTTCCTCTATCAACTCTACTTCACACCCATCCATTACTGTCAAAACTTGGAGCTCCTTATTAGCACAGACATGGCCATAGAAATGCTTCTCATCACATCGAAAACATTGCCCCTCACGTCTCCTTCTAGCATATTCTGCCTTAGACAAATGTATCTGATCACGCACTGGTGCTTTTGGCTGTTGAGCAGTAGGCTTTACCGTTGGTTTATTATTCGTAGGTCCTGCCTCCAGCATCAATGGTTTCGTTTTCCACGATAACGTTGGTGTAAACCCTGTAGAATTTCTCACCGGAGCTGATGAATGATAACCACTTCCTCTATAATTGCTCTGTCTCAAGTTCATCATCGCTCTACAAAGTAATCCATCCTCCATTTGTAACACTGTTGCAATCATGTGAGGCAGATCCCGTGGTTCCTTCAGTCGAACAATCTCCTGCATCTCGGGCTTTAAACCTCCCATGAATATTGCTTCCAACATCTCATCATCCACTCCTACAACCAGGGACGACAGTTCTTCAAATCGTTTAACATACTCCGCGACTGAATCTGTTTGAGTAATCCCCGCTAAGCATTGTTTAGGTGTGCTCATTTGTGGATTTCCAAAACGGGAAACAATACGTTTCTTCAAAGCCATCCAATTCTCAAACGGAAGTCTCCTATGTTCTCCATTGAACCAACTTAAGACATCTCCTTCCAAACTCAAAGCAATCAACTCCAATTTCTGATCCTCATGGTACTGACCCACACGGAAAAAATTTTCCATCCTCGCAATCCAACCGTGCGGATGTTTTCCATCAAACACCAGCATATCAAGCCTCCTCAACTATGTTTCACGATTTGGCAAAATAGCAGTAATATCCCCACTATCTATCGATATATCTAGATAGATACTTTTAATTTAGAATAAACGTTTTTTCTTCATTCGTTTTCATAGTTGTAAGTGGCGTTTTTTATATAAATTTTCTAATTCAATTCCGCTAAGGCCAGGTTCCGAGTTTGAAACATTTACCTTAGGTCGTTTCTCCAGATTTCGGACTTGCGTAGACGTTCCCTCATCTCCGGTCGTTTCTCCAGATTTCGGACTTGCGTAGACGTTCCCTCATCTCCCGATAATCTCGTTTCCACCAATCGCATGACAGACGCGATCATGTTATTCATCGTTTTCATCGTGCGATTCGTCTCCGATGCGTGAATCTCCGCTTCCTCACGCCACTTGGACAACGATACAACGGAACTCGCCAACTGATTCATACGCGCCACCGATTCGGCCACAGCGGCATTTAATTCGCCGATAGATTGATCTCCCCCTCTCATTTCGTTCACCATCGCGTTCTTCGATCGATCCGTAAGCTCCACCGCACCAATTTGTTATGAATAAACCCCAATATTATTCAAAACACGCAATACACTGTATAAAGAGTTCTTCCTCTCAAATCACTGTCTCTCGATTACAATGTATCAACCAGCTCAACTAACAAATCGATAATCAATACAATACTTTCTCTCTTCTATTTATACTCCTCTACTAACTGTAACTGCCAAAGTCTCTCTTCCAACTCGAGGCTTTGCTTATGTTGTATTTCCCTCCTCCACGTGACCTCTCTTTCCTCTTCTCTTGTATACACGCCAAGGCATATCAAAATGATCCTAGGAAGCACTTGATAAAATCCTCATATTTGATTGGAATTCGGAGAATGTATTGGTTGCTGAGGGTCGTTTGTGGTCAACTGATCCGAAATAAATGGCTAACAATATTCCTCTCGAACCAAATGCTGGTATCGTGAAGGTTGAGAAGGTCGTCAAACTGGATGCTTATTTGTGGAGACCTACAACTGAAATGTTCATGATCGGTGATGCACTTGATGAGTTTATCGCATGGCCTATTCAGAAGTATACCTCCAACAAGACCATCGCCAGTAGCATCATCTCCTGGGGTAAAACTATAAATTCTCTAAAGTATATATATTTTTGATGATATTGGTGATGACCACTTCTGAGTAGAGTGTATCATTTTTTTGAATTATAGAGTGTAAGTTGCAGCATCTACACCAACAAATCAGGTGCGAAGAAGAAGTGTATGTTGTTATGTTGCAATAATTCTGGACAAACCGTTGCGGAAGGGAGAGTTTGTTCAACCAATACAAAAGACATAATCCACTTTGTCCCATTGGGTAGAAGTAGCAAAGATGGGAGATGCAAAAGTGCGGAGACCAAATTCAGAAATAGAAGTAGTTTCTGATGCTTTAGGTACAACTGTTGCATGGCCTAATGAGAAGCTTATGTTTGTGTGAACTTGTGAAATACTTTTGTGTGAACTTGGGAAATAATGCTGAACTTTGAGATGTGGTTTCCATTATGTTTTTCTTTGAAATGAATCTGAACTTGTCAACTTTCTTTTATCAATAAAATTTTGTTTTATTTTTTCGATTTCAAATTTTATAATTTTTAAAATAATGGAATAAACCAATAACGTCTGTAAAAATTAACCCATATATATAACATGATACAAATGCTATAAGAATTATATAAAAACACTATTAAATGAAACAAAATAACATAAATAAAATGCTATTATAAAATATAATATAGCGCGACAATATCGTTATCGTATTTGATGTAACAATAGCATACGAAAAACCGCTATGTAATGTGACGGACCTATTATCGCGGTGGATGAAAGAGTGCTTTCTAAACCGCTATCATATCAATAGATAGTGTTTTTCACCTGTTATGAATACCCATTTTTCCTGTAGTGATCAAGCTTAACTGGACCTGCCCTACAATAATTCATCAAGCTGCCTAATGGGTCAATATACTCTTTTGCAGCATTAACTGACCTCTTTGTTGAACAATTCGTCAGTAGTAGAAACTTGGAAAAAATGGCTGATGACCTTTATGAAGTGAAACAGAAGCGAGGAGAATCCTTACGCGCTTACATCGGATGTTTCAACAAAGAGAAAATGTTCATGCCTAACTGCAACATCTCTACTACAATCTCTACCCTTACAGAGCCAATCGACAATTACGTTCTCCTAAACTCGATTCGTGCACGCTAAGGATAGAGATACATACTAGGGATGATAAACCTTACCAAAGAACCTGTCGCGACAGTACGATTAGTCATCGACCAGTAAACACATTGAATGACCATAAGCACACAACTTTAGTATGGCCCGATATGGAGAATCTCACAATCTCTGATGCAGAATTGGTCAGTGTGCTGAATCGAATGTCTGGCGCGAGATGGCCTCAAAAGATGACGGAAAAACGTGATACATCCAAATGGTGCGATTTCCAAAAATGACCACAGTCAAAGGATGGAAGACTGCATCATTCTAAGGATAGAAGTTAATGAACTACTTAAAAAGGGTCATTTGAGATAAATTTTTCTGATAAAATGAAAAATCACCTCGTGCAAAGAGGAGGGAGCAGAGATCGAGCTAAAACGGTCCTTTCAACCCCAAAACACGACCGCGTTATCAACGTCGTTTCAGGGGGTTCCAAAGTTAGCGGAAGCATGCATTCAACTGCAAAGAAAAACACAATAGCAGCTTGACAGAGCCACAACAATATTGGAAGCCTAAGCAGCCCATTGTCAAAATGCACAATCAGCTTCGTGTCTAATGAAAGCTAAGTCATGAAAGCACAATAATGAAAGTCACGACAATATTGGAAGTATACATTAACGACATGCTCGTCAAGTCATTACTCGCAGAGGACCACATCTCGCACTTGCATCAAACATTTTCTACCCTGAGGAAATACAATATGAAGTTGATCGAATTAGGAGAATATGACGTGATATACTGACCAACCACAGCTATAAAATTGCAAGTGCTGGAAAATTTTGTCGCGGAATTCGCCCCTAATATGATCTCATAAATCGTCAACGAGGTGAAAACCCTTCAAAAGGATTCTACAAACGGGATATGGAAGCTACACGTTGATGGTTCTAGTAATATACGATGAACCGTTCTTGGTATTGTCCTCACATCCCCTTTGGGAGAAGTGTCTTCAAGAGCACTTAGGTGCACTTTTCGAGCTAAAAACAATGAAGCAGAATACGAGGCGCTCATTGCAGGATTGACGCTTGCACTCGAGGTTGGCGCTACCAATATGGAGGTGTTCAATGACTCACAACTCATTGTTAACCAAACACAAGGCGATTATCAAGCGAAAGATTCTATTATGATCTGATATCTAAGAGTGACGAAAGATCTCCTCGAGAAGTTCAACAATTGCAAAATCAGCCAAATTCCAAGAGAAGAAAACAATCATGCAGATGCACTTGCAAATTTGGGTTCTTCTCTCCAAGTGGAAAAGCTTTTCAACATCCCGCTCTTAGTTTTGCAATGGCCAGCCACAGATGCTGGTAAAAATGAGGTAATGTTACGGATATTGACAACGCGACAAACTGGATGACACCAATCTCAGGTTACCTCTGGGATGGCACGGTACCTAACAGTCGATCAGAATGTCATAAAATCAAACAACAAGCTGCACGATACAGTCTTTTTCGAGGGCAATTGTACCGACGATCTTACTCTTTAGGACCTTACCTAAAGTGCATAACTTCAACCGAGGGGCAAACCGTACTACAGGGCCTTCACTCAGGAGAGTCGGGAAATCATTCATGGGGAAGATACCTTTCTCCTTAATGTAGGGGATGGATGCGGTCATCCCCGCAGAAATTAATGTGACAACTGCAAGAACAGAACACCCTGATGTACAAGCGAATAATGAGCTTATGAATCTCGATCTTGATCTGTTAGATGAGAAAAGAGAAGCTGCAAAAATCCAAAATTTGTGTTACCAACAGGAAGTGGCTAGAAGCTACAATAAGAAAGTGAGGACGAGGACGTTTCAACTTGCAGAATGGGTACTCAGACGTACTTTCCAAAATACAACAGAAGACGGTGCCGGCAAACATGGACCCAATTGGGAATGTCCCTATAAAATTGTTGGCATTTAAGGATCAGGAGCTTACAAACTCCAAGACCAGAAAGGCAAAAACATCTCAAACAGTTGGAATGCTCTTCACCTGAAGAAGTACTACTTCTAACCATTTTTGGTCTACGATTTTAAAGTTTTTGTTTTGAGTTTTGAACTCTAGGTTTTGGTGTTTAGTCAGTTTTCAAGTTTTTCTATTTTGGTCTTTTAGTCCTTCGATCGAAGTCATGTACTTCTAACCCAATTCATGGGTAACGATTCCAATAAAGTTGGTTTTATAGTTTTCGACAATAATCTTGTCTCATACATGTGTATTACCTGTATCACACTCAAATCATCAGAATAAAACTGTAAAAGAAATTCTGGACAATATCCAAAAACAATGGCTAAAATTGGTCAATACCAAGACACAAAACCCTTTGAAGTGTGGCTATACTCTTAGGAGAATGATACCCAAACCAGCGTTTCTCAGTAAAATGAGACAATCACGAAACAGAAACGATTGCAAAAGTTTGCAATGATCTCCACAAATAAAAACTTGGGATTACCCAAAGAAAATTTGAGAATTCCATTGTAAAAGTGAAAGGGTAACAATAACTTTAATAAAAAGTTCATTGTACAACTATGACAAGGAGAAAGTCCGTTGCAAATTAGAGAAAAGACTATTGTCGAATTCGAAATAGTGATCTCAAACCATAAAAGATCTCTGTCAAAAACAATTTTGACAATTGTCTTAAATGGAAAAGGACCCTTTTCATAAGGTTAACAACGGCCTCAATTGGTAAAAGACCATTGCAATTGCATTTGAAAAAGGCCTTTAATTGAATAGGACCCTTGTCGAGAGGTTAGCAATGGCCTCAATAGGAAAAGACCATTCCAATTGCATTTGATGACTACCTTAAATGGAAAAGGACCCTTGTCAAGAGGTTAACAACGGCCTCAATTGGTAAAAGACCGTTGCAATCGCTTTTGACAATGGCCTTAAATGGAAAAGGACCTTGTCGAGAGTTTAACAACAGCCTCAATGGGTAAAATACCATTGCAGTTGCATTTGACAATGGCCTAAAAGGAAAAAAGACATTTGTCGAGAGGTTAACAACATCCTCAATTGGTAAAAGACCATTGCAATTGCATTTGACAATGACCTTAAATGGAAAGAACCCTTGTGAAGAGGTTAACAACGGCCTCAATTGGTAAAAGACCATTGTAATCGCTTTTGACAACAGCCTTAAATGGAGAAGGACCCTTGTCAAAAGATTAACAATGGCCCCAATCGGTAAAAAACCATTACAATCGCTTTTGAAAACAGCCTTAAATGGAAAAGGACCCTTGTCGAGAGGTTAACAACAGCCTCAGTGGGTAAAAGACCATTACAATTATTGAAGCTTGTACTACAAGTCATAATTATCTTGTGTATCAAGCTTGGCGCATGTACTACAAACCGTAATATGCAAGAAAAGGTGAAGTGTGTTTTAAGTCTGCGCACATGTGAAGGTTGAAAGGCTCTCCTAAAGTTTGACTTGGCATATATCCGTTAGAGAATCCTAAGGGAAGGATTTTAAGGCTTCCCAGCCGTTAGGACAGATCGCTGTCCCACTCCTATCACAGCGCCACTCTGTCTCCAACCACACACATCATTTTCAGCTTTTTTGTACAGCTTATCCTAGCTTAGTGTAGAATGTATATTCTCTCATTTGTAAACATACACTTAAGAAAATAAATTCCTTTATCTCTTCTTCTTCTTCTTAGTCATTAAAGGCTTATAAAACCTCTTACAAATTCTCTTATAACTCCTTATAAATTCTCTATTTTATCTTAATTATACTTTCATGGTACCAGAGCAAGAATGATTCGTGTTCTTTGAAATTAAATCTCTGATTTTTCAAAATAATCTTTGCAAAATACTATTACAGAAATATTCTCTCCAAATATTTTAAATCTCCTTTCTTATCTCCTTGCCATCAAAAATTCACTAAATCATCTCTTAGAAATCTTCTCCTTTCTCTCACCATTTCAAACTAGTGCTCACTCTTTTCTGTCACGAGTTATCAGCTTGGTATCAGCTTCCACACTGTTAATCTCACTTTCAAATGGAAAACTCTAAGCATGTGTCCCTTCCAGTGGTGTTGAAAGGAGCCAACAATTACCTTCTCCGGGCCAGAACAACCACGGCCGTTCTATGTGGAAAGAAAGTCTTTCACCATGTGGAACCAGAAGGCAACAAGTCAGGAGAGAAGAAAGGAGTGGCTGATGAAGAGTGATTTTCAGTTGACCTAGCAGTCCTAGCAGCTCTCCAAGGCTCCTTGAGCCTCTCAGTCTCTTAAGCCTACCCTTACTGTGAGAATGCCAAAGACTTGTGGGGTACTCTGAAGAATGCCTTTGGAAATGTATCCAACCTCACAAGGGTGTTTGAAGTAAAGAGAACCATTAATACTCATCTTGATGATGGAGCTGCTTTCAATGATTTCTTTGGGACATTCAGATCCCTTTGCGCTGAACATGACATTCTTAGACCAGCTACCAATGATGTAGAAGTGTAAATGAGAGAAGAGAGAAAGATATGGTGTTTTCCCTACTCATGGTCCTAGATCCAGCATACAATGACTTGATCAAATATATTCTTAAAGGAACCAAGCTCCCAAGCCTGGAAGAAGTGTGCTCTCAGATTCAAAAGAAGTAAGGAACTTTAGGCCTCTTTGGAGCTAAAGGAGGGGACTTGGTTATGGCCAACAAAGCTGTAGAAGCTGCTGCAAAAAAAAAGCCACTACAGGCCTGGGGAGAGTAGCAACAATGATGTGGTACGCACCTACTGTAAGAAGTCTGGTCACACTAAGGACAAGTGCTACAAGGTCAATCCACATCTTATCCCTCAGTTCAGGCGTTTCCCTCTTTCAGCCGGCAAGACCTCTGGCCATTGGAGAGACAATAAGTCGCGTGAAGCTAGAAACTCTAGAGCTCACCTTGCTTCCAGTTCAGGAGAACAAAATTCAACTGGCAGTCTCTCAGTTCATTAGCATGGTGGATCTAATTCCACTGCCACCACTGAGTTTGTGATAAAATCCAACATAGATGCTCTCATCAAGGCACTCAAAGACTCTGGTACTGTTCCTAAACCCATGAGTTTTCATGTCTTTTTTGGAATGGTTAAAGATGATCTAACTATGATTAAGCCTTTAATTTTGTATTCTGGAGCTAGCCATCACATGATTAGTGATATCCAACTCATTAGTGATATTAAACCTGCCCTAGGACATGTTAGTATAACTAATGGAGAACAAGTTCCAGTTAAGGGAATTGGAAATTTGAAATTGTTTAATAAGGAATCACCAGCTTTCTACATGCCTACATTCACTTCTAATTTACTATCTGTTAGGAGAGCTAGTACTGATCTTACTTGTCTTGCAATATTTTGACCTAATGATGTCTCATTTCAAGATATTGAGACAAATAAGGTCTTTGGATAAAGGGCAACTAAAGGTGGATTATATGTACTTGAAGACATTGATCCATCCTCTTCTTTATTAAGCAATTTTAATTCTCATGTTGGTATGGCAAATAATACACTTTGGCATGCTAAACTAGGTCATCCACACCATAAGACTTTAAATTTATTGTTGCCTAATTTTAAGTTTCTAAATGAAAATTGTGAGGCTTGTATTCCTGGCAAACATTGTACATCTGTCTTTCCTAAATCTTCTACAATTTATGATTATTGTTTTGATTTAATTCACTCAGATGTTTGGACCTCTCCATATCTATCTAGAGAAAATCTTTCACATTCATTGATGAAAATCAAAATATACTTGGTTAATTTTACTTCCTTCTAAAGATAGGGTGTTAGAAGCTTTTATTAGTTTCCATGCTTATGTGACTAACCATTACAATGCCAAAGTGAAAATTTGAAAATCAGATAATGGAGTAGAATATACAAGCAATGCCTTTATACAATACATGAGCAATGGCATGATTAACCAAACTAGCTGTCCATATACCACACAACAAAATGGTGTTGCTGAAAGAAAGAACATACACCTCATGGAAGTAGCAAGGTCTATGATGTTTGATACCAATGTACCTAAGAGCCTATGGGGAGATGCAGTGGTCACGGCTTGTTATCTCATGAATAGCCCTCCCAGTCGAATCCTTCATGACAAATTTCCATTTGAGATACTCACTAACTCTTCCCCACCTATTGAACACTTACATGTATTTGGTAGCTTGTGTAATGTTTTGTGCCAGGAGAAAACAGAACCAAAATAGATGTTAAAAGCATTAATAGTATCTTCATTGGTTATTCCAACACTCAAAAGGGCTACAAGTGTTTGATTCCTGAAATTGGAAAGGTCATGGTCTCTCGTGATGTTAGTTTATAGAAGAGAAAGGTTACTACAGTGAGAAGAACTGGAAAATTCTTGAGAACCTTTCCCATTCTCAGTCGGAGAGAGCAGCCAACATGCGTCTGCTCTTTGAGAATTTGGGGATCACACCTCCGGGTCTGAGGCAAGCATCCATTCCTACACATGTGCTTGATCCTGAGGGGGAAAATGATGATCATGATAAAACTGAGCATGAGGCTAATCACCAAGATGATACTAATGAAGAAGATACCACCACAAACGGCAGGGAAGAGAATAACTCTACAGAAAATGATTCGCTACCGGTTGTGTTAAGAAGAAGCCAAAGACTAAGAAATGATTCACCAGCCAATGCCATTTCAGAACCTGATCAGCCATCAGTGGCTCCAAGAAGAATTCAAAGGATTAGAAACAATCCATCACCTGTGTATTACAACAATCTTACGATTGCTCACCCGTCACAAGTAACCTGCTCGTTGGCTCACATACCTGAAGATCATTAAGCCTTCATTACTATCATGGATCAAGAGGAAGTTCCAATGAAATATGAAGAGGCAAGAGATGATAGGGTATGGAGAGAGGCTGTAAAAGAAGAGACAAATGCTATGGAAAGAAACCATACTTAGGATGAAGCTGATCTATCAAAGGGAAAGAGGACGGTTAGTTCAAAATGGGTGTTCACCATCAAGTACAAAAGCAATGGG
The DNA here is from genome assembly GCA_000411075.1 of Sisymbrium irio. NCBI lineage: Eukaryota > Viridiplantae > Streptophyta > Magnoliopsida > Brassicales > Brassicaceae > Sisymbrium > Sisymbrium irio. The sequence goes on along the minus strand of KE156214.1, from coordinate 64,776 downwards.
GGAATTTGAAAGATACAAATCTAGGCTTGTTACAAGGGGCTTTAATCAAACCTATGGAGAAGAGATACATGCCAAGCTACATACAGTCCGAGTCGTTCTATCTATTGCTACCAATGTAGAGTGGGAGCTGTGGCAAATGGATGTAAAGAATGATTTCTTCCAGGGGAGCTTAAGGAAGAGGTGCATATGACATCATCACCAAGACTTAAGGACATTGTTCAACCAGGAATCGTGCTTAGACTGAGGAAAGCTATCTATGGGTTGATACAGTCTCCAAGAGCGTGGTATATGAAGCTAAGTGTCACTCTTCTTGACCGTGGCTTCAGAAGATCAGAAGCTGTCACACCCTCTTTACCATTCAAAGCGAAGAAGGTATTGTGGTCATTCTCATTTATGTTGATGATATTATCATCTCTGGGAATGACAAGGTAGGTATTAGAGATACTAAAGCTTATTTAAAACCTGTTTTTGATATAAAGACCTTGGTGAGCTAAATTACTTTCTTGGGATAGAAGTATGTAAATCAAAGAAAGGTCTCTTCTTATCTTAAAGGAAGTACACTCTTGATCTTTTGACTATATCATGGAAATTGGATACAAAACCGGCTAATACTCCCTTAGAAGATGCATACAGAGCTCATCAAATTGAGAAGGAGGAAGATCAACCCTTTGATGATTCAGTGCTCTACCGCAGATTGGTAGGTAAGCTGATATACTTGACTCTTACAAGACCTGACCTATGCTTTGCTGTGAACCAGATCAGTCAGTATATCAGATACTTGAAGGGCACTTCAAATCATCGCATTTGGATGGGATGCAATCAGAACACATAACTGGTGGGCTATTGTGATGCTGATTGGGCTGGAGATAGAGAAGATAGAAGATCAACCACTGGGTATTGCACCTTTGTGGGAGGTAATCTAGTAACTTGGAAGAGCAAGAAGCAGAAGGTGGTCGCTTGTTCTAGTGCTGAAGTAGAATATAGGACTGTGAGAAGACTCACTTAGAAAGAGAGGTTACAACTCCAATCACAATGCATTGTGAGAATCAAGCTGCCATTCACATAGCATCTAACTCAGTGTTTCATGAGAGAACCAAACACATTGAAGTGGATTGCCACAAGGTCAGAGAACAAATGCAATTAGGAGTTATCTTACCATGATACACCAGGATCTCAGAACAGTTGGCTGAAATATTCAGTAAGGCCGCAAGCACAAAGACTTGTGAATTTATCCATGAGAAGCTCGGCCGTATTGAAGTCTCTCAATCTAACCATGAAGACCCTAAATGATGACACTTACACTCTTTTTCCCTCATGTATAGCTTTTACCATGTGTTTATTTACTGAGGTTTTTGAATGAGGAAAGAATACATAGTCCAAGCTTAACCAAGCAGTTCCATTATGGTTAAGCTTGAGGGGGAGTATTGAAGCTTGTACTACAAGTCATAATTATCTTGTTGATCAAGCTTGGCACATATACTACAAACCATGATATGCAAGACAAGTTGAAGTGTGTTTTAATTCTATGCACATGTGAAGGTTGAAAGGCACTCCTATGGTTTGACTTGAGCATATATCCGTTAGAGAATCAGAAGGGAAGGATCACGGGTCTGTTTAAGGAAATAAAATCCTTTATCTCATCATCTTCTTCTTAGCCATTAAAGGCTTATAAACTCTCTTATAAAATCTCTTATAAATCCTTACAAATTATCTATTTTATCTTAATTATACTTTCATGGTATCGGAGCAAGAAAGGTTCTTGTCTCTTTGAAATTAAATGTAAAAAGACCCTTTTTGAGAGGTTAACAACAGCCTCAATTGGTTAAATATCATTGAAATTGCATATGATAACGGCCTTTATTGAAAATAGATCCTCATCAAGAGGTTGAGAGTTGCCTTGAATGGAAATAGACCACTGTCGAGAGTTTAACAATGGTCATTATTGTTAACAATGGCTTCTTAAACAAAGAGACATTGCCTGGAATTTAATAACGGCCCTAATCGGAAGAATCCATTGTCAATTGTCTAGAAATGGTTCTTATTGAAGAAAGACCATTGCAAACATCTTTGACATTGAATTTGGATGGAAAGAAAACTTTGTCAAAACATTAACGATAGTTTAAAGGGAAAATTTTCAAATGTCAACGGTTTTACAATGGAGTTAAAAAGGGATTACAGAGATCCACTACCAAATCTTTGGTGATAAAGTCAGACGAATATGGCTATTTCCAAAATGATAACAATGGCTATAAATAGAACAATTTTGTTGCAGAAATATCCACAACAAAATTGTTCCTAATCGAAATATGACACCAGTTTCCAAGTGTTCAACAAATACCAGTTGTCGCCAAAAAGAGTTACATTGGTATCCATATCACTGAAATAACTAAATCATAAGAGAGAAGGTTGCCACTCACAGGATAGTGTTATCATGTCCAGAATTCGCTGGCTCTCGAGCTGCAAGCGCAACCAGCGTTCTTTCATAAATAGGAAGAAGCGTGTGTTCAGATTCAGCCTGAGCCCGCTGGACATGCTGGTACTGCTTATCCAAGCTAGAAAAATCCCATTTTGTGCTGTCTTCCACTAGACATTGACGGGTTGTTTCCCAACAGGAAATGATTGCTGCTCCACCTAGATAGAAATCTTGCTCACACTTCAAGGCATCTACTTTCTTCTGGAGGCCGACGGTTTCGTCTTGAAGACAGCCTTTGTCTTTCACTAGTTTCTTGACTTTATCTTGCAAGTCGAATATGGTCGATTCCTGCTTTTGCACTTCCTTTTTAAGGTCAGCAATGCCGCCGTCTTTGGAAGCAATAATCAAACGTGCAGCAGCAGTTTGAGAGTTCTCATTGCTCAATTCACGTCTCAAACTTTCGATAGTTTTGGCGTTGTTGATCTTAGTAGATAACTTCTTGTCAACAATGTGAAACGTAGCCATTGCCTGAAAAAGGGAAAATCATGAGCAAAATATGTCAAAAATTCCAAAAACACGGTTTAGCAAATGAATTAATAGTTAACACCCATGTGGCACTATCACTGAAATTTGGCATCCAATGTTAGCAACGGAAAATATTTTAATCATATAGTTTACTTCTTGGTTTCGAGAATCGATGAAGATTACCTTAAGAACATCATAGTAGAACACGCCGGTACTAGGAGAAGTGCCATACGCACCAATAAGGTTGAAGTCGAGCGATATGATCTTAGCCTTTAACTCTTCGTCGATGGAGGAATATGCAATTAGCTCGTTATGGAGGAGCAAGTGTTTGACCACCACAAGCAGCCCTTGGTTGCCTCGCGTCCGAGGAAGTGGCAGTGTCATCTCGGCTCTTGCGTTTGATGGAAGCAGGGGTTTCTGTGCATTGAACCTCATCGCCAGAGTCTGGTAAAACTTGGAACGATATTGGTTTGGTACTCTCAGCCAACGTTCTGTGAGGAATCTGGCATATGTATCAGATATAGAGCCATGCTGATCGATTAACATATCGAATCCCGCAATAAGAAAGAGCCGATGATATATTATTAAAAGAGTTGAAAACAGTGCATAGAAAACATAAGAAATGCCACATAACACCAAATTTAACCCCAAATAGTAGTTTCCTCTAGAACAAACTCGCTGGTTAGAGACTCAACAAAGCAGAGAGCAGAAGGAAGCTTTAGGATCTCGGTTACCACCCTTTTTACACGCATGTTTGCTATTGTATAAACATCTGCACACATTCAGTGTCACATCCCGGCCCGGCCGGATGAGTTTCATTTTTTCATTAAAAGTTTTCTGTCCGAAGTGTTTAAACCTAAATACCATCTCTTTTTCTTTTTATTTTTAGCTCAAATGCAATTAACCTTAGGTTTCATCTTCCTCTCCTATAAAAATGAGGTAACCCTAGCCATTTCTCCATCAGAGAAAAGTGGAGCAAAGTCCTGTCAGTATGGAGAGCCACCATCCGTCAGCCATGGAGGAGAAGCCGTCAGTCACCAGAGTTCTGGAGAGCAGCCACTGGAGAGAAAATCTCTGAGAGTTTATATTTTATCTATATGTTTCTAAAGTCTCATTATTTCTCTTTTTTTCTAGATCCAGCCATCGGAGAGGGTAAGAAAACCCTAGTTGTCACTTTTCTCTTCATTTTCCCCTTTTTCTTCTTTGTTCTCTAATTTCGGGTCTTTGGTGGTAGCACCATCTCTTCCTCCTTGTAGATATTGTCTGTGTGGAGTCATGTGTTGCAGATCTGGTTTCTTCCTTTGTTTCTTCTGTGGATCTAGTGCCAAGGTGAGGGTGGTTGAGATCTTCTTCTCTTCTTACACTACATATCATGGTAGAAGTGTTTAGGGAGTCATTCATACTTACGTGTATCTATAACGATACATGTAGGATGTTTGTTATATATATCTATAATATATATATATTTACGTATGTTAATAATTGTTGATGTGAGTGACACACCTAGATATATGTTTGAGACTGCTGAGAATGAATACAATTGTTTGATGTTTGAGGATTGTTTGCGGGTGTTTGCGTTGTGTGGGATTATGGAATGTGTGGGTTAGGGTAAGTTGGAGACAGGTTGTGGCTGTAGGCCTGTGTAATGGAGTAAGGTTGGTTCAGATGTAGGTTTCTGAGGCCTTACAATGTCATTTTTATTGGATAGCGCGGGTGGAACCGATTGAGGTGGCGTTTGGATCCATGCCTGGAGTTGGGGCAAGCTCGTGCGCATCTGAAAGAGGACGGAAAGTGGGTGTGGCCACTTGATTTCTACTAGTGCGCATAGATTGTGCTGTTTACTGACGCTGGTGGGTGCGGTTACGTTGAGACACCGGCGCATGGGGTGCTGCAGTCTTTGTTGTTTGCTATTGTTTACTTGATGTGCTCTAAGCTTCTTTCGTTGATCATTGTTGATATGCTCACTCCTCCGTCCCTTCTCCCTTGCAGGTTCAGATCATGTTTGTGGATTTGGTCAATGGTATCCTGCGATCCTGCTTTGGTAAGAGACTTGCTGTCTTGGCCCGTGTGGCTGGAGACAGGTATCCTGATATCGCTGACTATTTCAGTTATGCTGGGTCGGGGTGTCACATTAAGAGAAGATAAAAATTGGATCACTCAACGCAAGAATTCAAGTCATTGTACACCGGTGAAACCCATCTCTACCTGAAAGAAACCAAGAAGTAGGAGGCCCAGGGTTATGACCAAATGTCATAAAAAGGCATCTCTGTCGCCACTATTCGTCAATCTTTCTTCTAATAACAATGATTTCATCAGGCCCGGTGTCTGTAACTCGCTCTGATAAAGAGGTAGTCTCAAAACCCCCGATGATGGCAAACCATAGAACTCCCGAATGTCAAGCACATCAAGTTGTGTGAGAGCTGATGGTGGATTTTTGTCGAGAATCTTAACACTTGCAGATGTGTTTCTAGCTCTGCGCTCCTGAGTTGGTGCTCTCGGAGCAGGAGCTGGGCTCGAAATTTGCTTGTAACGTTTTCTTAGCTTACTATACACTGATGTAACATCCGGTAACGGATCTTGGGAATCGCCCATCCGCTAAACTTCAATCTCAGATCCGGCTATGTTCGAAACGATGAAGGATGGGTACCATATCCATGAAAAAAATGAAACAAGGTAAGTCGAAATGGCTACCTAGTGGATATTTGACAATGAGCGGTCTTAGAGCACAAGTAATCAGTGACAAGTAGCCAACTTTGATGCCGAAGCTCCCGATGGTCGCTTAACAAAAAATAATGTGAAATGACAATTGGACTAAATGAGCTGCGTTCTACTTCAGAAATGGAGGAAAAAACTCGGAAATGACTGTCTGGCTAAAGAGGAATTCTCCTTTGAAATCGTCAAGTGTAAAGAGAGAAAGCATATAGAAAAAAAAATGAAGAGGAAAGTATAGATCGGAACGGCAAGCTTGTACCTAAAAAACAAGACATATCTTGCTTCACCACAAGCGAATGGGTTGGGTTTTACCCAGGATGGCCCGACATATGACAGACCTGTAGTAAGAAAAGACGATAAAATGGCGTCTAGGGTTTGTAAGAAAAGAGGAGGCACGATAGGTTGAAGAGGGTTTGGCATTTGTGCCAATATGAGCTAAAATCTAACCCACATGAGCTTCAAAATTGCTGGCAAATTAGACTTAAGATTTTTAACACTTGATGCCACATTTCATAAAGAGAAATGGCATTGGACCTGAATGAGAACAACGGCCCATAAATGATTATGGCTTGGTCACATTAGTATTATGTATAGAAGACAATAATTAAGGTAAAAATCATTCTTTTTGATGAATTTTTGAAACTTCATTGTTTTTAATAATTATTTTATGATTGATAAGTACAATTCGACCAAGTACTCACTTTCTAAATAAAAACTTAGAGAGTGGGGGGCAAATTGTTGGGAATAATTTAATCACTGGGCCTAATTGGGTCAAGGCCCACAACAAATTTAATAAGCCCATAAACGAAAAGAATAACAAGGAATATTCTAGAAGGTTTAAGAGAGACCAATTTACGACGATGGTAATGTTCAAATCCTACAAACGACCAAATCCTGGAGATAACGGAATATTCGCAATGGTCCCCTTGCGAGATACCCGCAATGGCCGTACAATGGAATATTCCCAATAGCCTTATCACGAGATATTGGGATATGATCTTATCACGACATATCCACAATGGATTAATACGACCAAGAGTTGATAATTCTAGCCTTATCTAAGTGATTAGGGCGCAAAGGCAATGACTTATAAAAGGAAACGTCTTAACATCTACAAAGGTCACAAAATTAAAAGCAATAACAAGAGACTCAAAGTAACCTAGATTAAAGCTATCAATCCCATAATTCGACTAGGATTCATCCATTGATAGTTCATGGTCTAGATCACTGTACTTGTTTTCGTTATCAAATCAATAAAGAAAACTATTTAATTATTGTTTCCGTGTTTTCCGTAGTTCTACAACGAACCCGGTTAATTTTAACCAAAACAGTTTACATATGTAATTGACTCCAAAATTGTGGTCATATGTGAAAAAAGTCCTTAGGAAATTGCATATTCCACAGACAGTTCCTGTTCCATAAAATTATTCATAGTGAAAGGAGGATAGATGTTATATTTGTAAGTTGCTTACGAGAATCAATTTTATATTGAAATTAATGTATAGGATCATATCTGTTTTGATTAACCTTTTTGTGACAATAAATCTAATAGAGATAATATCCATCTATCCAGAAGATGATGAATCTGATCTGATTGTATACAGATGTTCTGAATCCCAAAAAATATCAACCTTTATAGATAGCGAATCTGGTTGGGTCTATAAAATGTTAAAAGAATTTTCCTTAATTTTGTTAGTAATAAACGAGAAATCTGCGATGTTAGGTGATTAGAAAGATACTAGATTTGGATCCGTGCGTGAGCGCACAAGTTATTTTCTGTTTTATTTTTAAATATTTAATTTGATAAAATGTAACTATTTATTTATTAAAATTAAATAAATTAATATATGAACAATTAGTAAAGCTTGGTTTTTTGAGTTTTGGTTGTTTAACACTAAATTAGTGACAGTTCAGATTTTGGACTGAATCTATTCTTTTTATCAAAGTTCAATCCGTTATAAAAATCTTTTACACTTTATTATATAAAAAAAAAACAAAAGGATAGTGAATATTATAAATTTTAATCTGATAATGTTAAGACAAACAATAACAAAAACATAAATCTTATCAGACATATTAGTCTATATTTAGGCTTCGATTATATCATTATAAAGTGCACTAGTTTGGAATTATTATTTTTAAAGCTCAATCGGTCATTATGTTTACTTTATTACATGACAATCAAAAACTATATCCCATCTAATTCAATGTTATACTTATATTTATTAATAATATAATAGAGTATATTCTATCTTTAAGATAAGATCTTTTTTAAGGTGTAGTTTTAAAAAACAAATATATATATATATATATAAATATTTTAAAATTAAAAAGTCAAAATATATTATATATTTGATAGTCTCAATATTTTATGAGAGAGGATGATATTTTGAATTTTTTTTTTTTTTTATATTTATTCAAATCATATTTTGTAAAAGTTATAATTTGAGTTGAACTGATAGTTTTATTTTTTAAGTAAATGATAAAATTATATAATCTATTCTATTATTTTTATTTTCTATTATTTTATAATTAAATTTATTATATATATATATATTTAAAAAATTTAAAATATGATAATCCGTTGATTAAACTTATCATTTCTTCAATGGTATTATAACTAAAATGAGTTAATTAGTGTTTTAACATGTTTTCTAATTTTCTTAATATTTTACATATTTTAATAAAATAAATTTTAAAAATCCATAATTATAAAAACATAAACATGTTTCGCTACATGAATATTATATATAGATATATATGTCAAATTAATTTATGTTATTTCAGTATATATTTACCAAATATATTTTTGTGTTATTTGTTTTGTATATTTACCAAAATTTATTTATTTCTAATTTTTTTATACTTATTCAAATCATATTTTTTAAAAGTTATAATTTGAGTTGAACTGATAGTTTTATTTTTAAGTAAATGATGAAATTATATAATCTATTCTAATATTTTATTTTTATTTTCTATTATTTTATAATTAAATTTATTATATATATATTTACAAATTTTTAAAATATGATAATCCATTTATTAAACTTATCATTTATTACTTACTTTAATGGTATTATAATTAAAATAAGTTAATTAGTGTTTTAACATGTTTTTTAATTGTCTAAATATTTTACATATTTTAATAAAATTAATTTTAAAAATCCGTAATTATAAAACATCAACATATTGCACTACATGAATATTATATATATATATATATATATATGTCAAATTAATTTATGTTACTTTCAGTATATATTTACCAAATATATTTTTGTGTTATTTGTTTTGTATATTTACCAAAATTGTATCTGTGGTATTTTTATGTTGCTTTTAGTATATGTTTCTTTGTATAAAAATAAATGATTGACTATATTATGTTATTATATTTTTCATTTGATTTAATATCTAATATATATTTTTTTATTATTACACATTTTTTAATTAATTAGAGAAATGAAACTTATTATTTTAAATTGTTTTAATATATATCTAATTAAATTATTATTATTTATGGTAATTAATCTCTATATGATCATACGTGATTAAGTATATATAATTTATTATAATTTACATATATGTTGAGTATAAATTACCTTTCTTAATAAAATTAAATGTTTTAATAATATTCATTGTAAATCACACATGAAAATAAACTTAGATTCATATAAGTTTTCTATTTTAATAGTATAGAAGAGGCAACACTCCAACAGAACGAAGAGTCCGAAATCCAAAAAAGTTATACTTACTTTCGGCTGGACAATGCTGAAGCACAAGGATATATTAAGAACTTAGTTAAGTATGCAGTCACTTAAGAACTCACACAAAATAAATAAAATGAGGGCATACTCAGGGTTCAATCTCTTAAACAGAAAAGTTTGCACTATAAATAAAATGAGGGCATACTAAGGATCACCAGATGCCTCCCCGTATGTTCGTGAACTCCTGGCTGAATCAATGTTAGGGTCTAATCCTGAAAGTTGTAGTATATTCTCAATCTCATTCACAACCTCAACCATATATGGCCTATTCACTCCTTCTGCCTCCACGCATCTTAGAGCGAGATCAACGTACATCTTGAACCCTTTAAGATTACTGCTGCTTCCAATGATAGTCATGTCTAGCAGTTCTTGCAGGTCATACAAACTCATTGATTTATCCATCTTCTTCTTCACCTCTTTCACCACATATTTGCTTCTATCTATTGGAATTTTACCAGTTATTAGCTCAAACATCACCACACCAAACCCATATTTCATAGTTATTGGATTTTATAATCTACTGATTAATTATATACTTACCATGGTTTCTTTCACTTGTGTTATGACATGAGTTTTTCCTCGGTTCACTACAAATTTCGGGAGGCCAAAATCGGCAACCTTTGCAATTAAATTTTAATCAAGTAATATATTTTGTGATTTGATGTCTCTGTGTATAATTGGAGGATCAGCAAGCTCATAAAGATAAGCCAGGCCCTTCCCTCAACCTAGTGCTATATTGAGCCTTCTTGTCCATTCTAGTTTAATCCCGTTCTTGCCTGCATTATTACAAGTCTTAGCACACTAGAATATCAAAGGAAGAAGAATATTTGATACTACCTGATAGACTATCTCTAAGAGATCCATTTGGAATGTACTCATATACGAGCATCTTCGCTTCTATCAAATCAAAATCCCAAAATTCTGACAACATTCTTATGATAGACACTTGAAAGAAGTTCAATCTCAGTTTTGAACTCCAACCTTCCTTGCAAAGATCCTTGTTGAGCTCTTTTGATTGCTATGAGTTGCCCGGAGGGAAAAATCCCTTTGTACAACTATTTAACCTTCAGAATTGGGATCAGAATTCTAACGAAAGCCATTTCTCATTTCAATTAACACCATTAGACAGTGGACACAAACCTTGCCATAACCTCCGCCCCCGATATCATTTGCCTCTGAAAAGTTGTCTGTACATCTCCTCATCTCTTCAAAAGTAAAAGATTTTTCTCCCTTTAGCCGCGGAGCTTTAACTCTGTTCATACCTCTATCCCACTTGGCTACAACATACAAAAGAGAAGGTGTCATGATTTTTCATTAGAGAAGGGATGACCCTTTTTATATAGTAATAAATTATTTTTTCCTCACCAAAAGGATCATTTTGATCAGTTGCTCTCTCTGCTCTTTTCTTCTGCCTAAAAGCGTAAATAACAGATAACAACAACATAAGAACTATATCACCAACTACTGCTCCGATAGTAACGCTAGTGTTTGCTGACTTGGAACTTCCTATATATGTAGGAGGACAAAAAGAAAAGTCTAGTAAGTTATTTTGAACCAATATATCCGATTTGAGTATGTGACAAATTTCATCATACCAGAGAACTCCTTGTACGGATTGGCATTGACAATATAAGGCCCATATATTTCACGAGGTTTATATTTAAAAGTCTGCATGCTAAATGCAGAAATTGTAATCTCCATTCCCGTTTCATTAAAACGGTTTTTTCCCAACGGAAAGTGTAAGAGATCTACTAAAAGATGATATTCAATTTCAGTATCTTTTATGTTTCTTGTTGGGGTCAAAATTCACATTTCCGAAATTAACAGCTAAAATATTTAAGTATCGGAGAAGTTTCCATATTTGAATATTTTTGGGAAAAATAACGATATTTGGAAAAATAGTTTGAATAAAACTATTTTATCGACAATTTTACGAAAATGTTCATAAAAACTTGTTTTCGTATGTTTTTCCGATAAATCACGATAAAACAAAACTTTCGGCAAAACGGCATTCAACGGAGTAATCAGCTCGGCCTCCTATCATTCAATTCCAGAAAAGCCGAGCCGACGGATGTTGATGG